>WEKY01002105.1:179952-246483 GCA_013390045.1 Picathartes gymnocephalus | reverse complement strand
CCCCAAGTTTTTAAGTACCCTTGAAAGCCAGAAATAACACTTTGATCTTCCTCTAAGCACAGTGCAAGCCCATGGACAGAAAGGTACCACTGTGCTGCTGCGAAAGCCTCCCTGTACTTCTGAACTCAAGTCCCCATGCTCCAAATCACTTAAGTTGATACTGAAGAGCTCTACTCAATCAAGGGTACAGGTCTGAGTGCCAGGAATTCTCATCTACTGATTTCTGAGCAATTCTCTCACAGAAACCCATCAGGCTAAGTCTGCATGAGGTACTGCGTGAGCCTCACAAGCTCAGCACTTCCAGCACTCCTGCTCTACAGAATAACCCAATATTTGCGGTGGAAGAGTTTCTAATTAAAATGAAAAATGGAAATGGAAAATAACAAGGCGGCCCAGCTCGAGGAGTACGCCTTCTCTTTATCACTGACCTGAGTCAAAAACATTCTGAGACACAAAAGCAGCTGTGGCACAGCTGCTGTCCCAGGGGACCAGGGAAAGCAGATGGCAGAATCCATCTCCACGGTGCACAATGCACAAGTAGGGCTGGTACAGCTCTACACGCTGCAGGTGCTACGTGCACTTCCTCAACATTGGCCTGCAGCCTGTTGCATGGATGAACTAGGCCTTCTTTAGCATGTAATACTTCATATACACATTACACCCAGATATTTATCAGATACACACAGAAATACAAAATATACAAAATATGAAAATATTGTTGTGCTTTTATCCATTTTAAATTTCACAAATGCTTCCTGTTCAAGAAATGTAGGGAGCATGAGATGCTACCAAATGTGGAGAACAGTTCAATTACTGCAGTACTCATTGATGTGTCTCCCTCAAAAAGAACAAACATGCTTAATTTCTTACCTCTAGCCTCAATACAAATAATACAACATGACAACCTGAAATATATTTTCAAATGTATTTGGGGATACAGAAATGATCCACCTGTTGATGACACATTCAATCCATCTCATCATGTAATCCATTTAGTCTGGTGAACCAGTTCTGTACCGGAAAAGCTCCCACATTTTGATTTGTTAACATATAATGATTTTCACGATCAAGACTGCTCTTAATCAACAAAGAAGTAATTACCTGAATGATTATTCTACTAATTTCTCAGCTACTCAATAGAAAGGGAAGTAATTACTAAAATAATTCTACCATCACCAAAGGAATGATGGACATGCAAAGGTTGGAAATACAAAACAATCTGTAAAATTATATGCTTAATTAAAGAATGACTATCTAAGATATGTTTCAAATTCCATGCTATTTAGTTCCATCTAGAATGACTGCTCTCAAAAATGCAACACTAACTCCATCAAAAAGGAAAATCCAATACACACAATTTAGCAGTGGGCATTGATATTTATTCACACTGTAGGAAGTATCAGCTACCAGAAACCAAAATAAATTTTTATGATGGAAATTTAGACAGATAAAGCACACTACTGAGGCCCTCTGCAGATCAGTCTATAACAGTCAATCTAGAAAGATACACACAGCCAAGGAAAAAATATTACCAAGGTTAAAAAGAAACAAATAAACAAACCCCCACACAAATAGAAGAAACCCTGGGTGTGATCAGTTCAATTTCTTTTCTCTTGATGAATACAAGAGAGCCTAAAAGAAAGGATGAAGAACAGAATTCACAATGTTCCACAGGGAGCTGCTGTGACAACTGATTTGCAGTAGTTTAAGGACTGGTTTTGTTTGGGATGTTTTTGTCAAGTTTTTAAATTAGTACTTCCCCAGCACTGAAACTATGGACTTTAGGTGAAGTAGACAAATTTCAAGACACTGTATCAGGTATAAACAGAATGTGCACTGTTTATGAAAGTGATCTGGTGTAAAGTCTCAGCCTCCCAGACCAGCAGCTGCCAAGCTCTTGGATTCCCTCGGGAGGGAGCGGCCAGCAACGCCAGCAAAGCCTCGCTGGAAGTCCCTGCAGAGCTGGGTGGCCTTCTCCTTACAGGCATCCCACTGAATCCTGCATTCCCAGCGTCCAGCACCGGTAAAACCCAGCCATCACAGCCAAACCTCACCGAACTGGAGCTCTCTCCAAAGGCACCCTGCTAGAATAGCACCTGAAGAGGTCTCACACAGGAAGACAGGGAGCCTTTAACTTGGCAATGCCCGTAAGTAGGACACATCAGAACAAATAATGGTTTCAGTTTTGGTGAGCTGCAAACATCAGCAAACCAAGCTTCTCTGTTCTTCATCAATTCAAGCTGCCAGCAGTCAAAAGCAAAGGCTAATGAGGCATTAAAATGCTCCCTTAATTACTTCCTGGACCAAGGATGATCCCTTATATCCTCAGTTTCCCCTACAATCATTTAATATAATTAAAATGGGGAATCTTTCCATTTTACATCTCATTTAATGCCGGTTTTTTACTTTTGTCACTTACTACATGCTAGGTTTCAGTTTGAATGCAAGTTTTTAAGCAACTTTTAACTCTTTGTTCTAGGACCTCTACATACACATTACAAAAAAGGAAAAGATGAGTAATTTTACCCAAGGACCCGCTCATTTAGTTCAGCACAATGTTTACATAAAAAATCTTTCAGGAAGGGAAAGAAAGATTATTTGGAGAGCTGCTCTGGGACAATGATTTTAAAGAGTTCCCTTCCTCTTCTTCACTTTTCCCTCTCTCTTTAACAAGTTAGGTCAGATGTAGAGTCCTCAGTAGAGCACTTGTACAGCTCCCCCTCACTGTCAGGCCTTTCACGGACTGCTGTGCAGCTGCCAGCTTTCGAAGGGGCAACCTGGTCATCAAGGGTAAGATTTCCATCTAAGAGTGCCTCCAAACTCAAAGGCTGATTGATTTTCTCCTCTGTGATGTCCTTAAGGGCATCAGCAGAGTACTCACAAGGGATTAGTGGCTGAAGAAAGCATACTGACTAAAGGCTGAATTCTATTGTGCCATCAGCTGCAAATCCTTGTCCTCTCCCTCACATTTTCCTGAAAAAACAGGAAAGCCACTAAATCAAGAGTTCCATCTAAACATGAGTTGGTGAGAAATCTTTCCTCACATGGACAAATCAAGAAATTGAAATTAATTACATCAAATGACCAACTTAAACCACTTCTTCGTCAGTGATTTTTGGCAAGTTGTAACAGAACAAAATAAGTAACAGCACTTCTCTACAGCTGACAGAGGCAGTTACACAGCTATTATGCAGGAGATTTTATTCTCCGGTCTGCACTTAGTAAATGTAGATTTAAAGCAAGATCTGAAGGTTACATGGGATTCTCTCAATTTCCCATATTTGGGAAAAGGTACCATAAAAGCTATGGTACTCTCAGGCTTCCCAATTTCTCCCTCTTTAAATTGTTGTTTGATAACAATTTCTCATTCCAGCCAAGTGCTGCCCTTCATCCCTCCCTTCTTCCTCTCTTCAGGCCCTGCTCTAAAGCCTCATGCAGCTGCAGCACCTCTGGGAGCAACTCGAACCTTCATCCATTGGCAACTTCCCACCCATCTGTCCAAACTGAGGGTTCACTGCATCTCCCTGAGAACAACTGGATACCCTTCACTCAGAGTGGCACATCCTCAGCTCCTACCCCTCTGTGCCAGGCTGTCCCACCACCTCCCTAACACATCTGACAACAGGACCAGCCTTCTCCTGACCACAGTGACAAAACCTGTATTACAGTACAGAATCCCACATGCAAACAGGAGTGTGCAAGTGGCATCACAGGCTCTAACAAATAAAGGTTTAAGACAAAAAGGGAGCTGCTTTCTTTTATAGACACAGCCACTGTTCTGAAAACAGTTGACTTTTTGTTTCCTAAGATGGTGAATTTGGACTACATGGCATTTCAGTAATCCTATCACTTCACAGCAGCACATGATTCATTAATGGGTTCATCTCCATCTGTAAAATTCTAAGGCAATTAAACAGGAATTGGTGTTTCTCCAGAGAGACTTCTCCAGCTAAAAATAAAAGTGAGACAGTGACTGGCATTATTTATATCAACAATTCTACTGCAATGATAATACAGCAGCTTTCACATGCAAATATACATACAATTAAATGATTTAGGGTGGATTAAAATAAGAAGCTTAATAGACTTCTTTTCTTGTGCTCAATCTTTTCATTTGATTAAGAATCTTATGAAAGCTGCCTCTCAAAGCAATTCTTTTGAACTGTGAAATGTCATTATACTACACCGAAAATATTCTTGCCACATATGAAAGAAACAGCAAGTGGTTATAAAGACACAAATAGCTTGTTATGAAAAAGTTTACTCAAAACAGCATTCAACAACGCACTACATCTAAAGGAATAACCAAGATATTTGTTTGAATGTGTAAACATCATGAAGATACTGAAACTTCTACAGAGGATATGATCATTTCCACAAGATCTATCCTTTAAAGACTGACCTCATTAATAAACAGGAATCTACAGTAATATAGTTCTTAGCACACTTGAAATAACAAAGCACCACCAAAGTGGGCTGGGTCCCACTGCTGGTATCTCAGCACATGCAGCAGTGGTTCCTGTCCAGGGTTAGACAAATAAAAATAAGGTCATGTCTGGAAACTTCTATTTGTGTTTTCTGTGTAGCATTCATACATGGGAGGAATACTGCAAAAAAAAAAAAAGTTAATTTACGCTGAATTTTCACAAGTATCTTCTCACTGCCAATTTTAACACCCTTTAACTGTAACACAATACTACAGAGAAACAAACACTAAATCAGAGTTCAGATACCAATATTTAATTGCTTGAAGAACAATACCTTGGCTTGCAAATTACCACAGAGTTTTCCATATCATGATGTGTAACTACAAAAATAGCACATATTTCTCTAAAGAGCCATACACACATGAGGTTTTCTCTCCTAGTTATTCTTCTCCTTCACTTACCTGAGCATTACCAGTAACTAAAAAATTGCACACACATTAAATTTTTCTCTTAAGATTTCTGATCCGCATATTCAAATTAGCACAGACACTGAAGGGAGATTTCCATTCCAAAAGGCTAGAAAGGAAAATGGGACTGAACTCTTATATGGCTACACAGACATGGAAAACAGGTATTAGTTTAAAAAAGAGAAAACCCTTATGCTTCCAGCCAGTAATAATTTTTAACACTTCAGATCAGCAAGTGTAATCCAAAGTATGATTTTTAGTTTTATCTGTAGAGTTAACACATTGTTAATTAGCATTCTTTCTGAGATCCAATTTTTGCCTGTTGTTACACAGTTTTCATATGTTTGGGTGGACTTTCTTCATAAAATCCAATGTTGCCTACAGTGTTTGTGAAGGCTGAAAGGGGGACAACATTTGTGTAATCAAATATAAAAACATCTTTTTCTTCATGTTAAAATTTCAACTTTTATGACATGCATTTTAAGTTTATAGAAGAAAAATTTTAAAAAACAGTTACCCAAGTAAATAGCATTTAAATGTCCTGTGGGGTTTCTTAGTTCTGTTTTAAAAGGCTTATATCGAAGCAGATTTCTTCACTGAGAAAGAATATCATCAAAACTATGACTTCTTCTTGACCTATTCATCAGATTCTCCCCTCTGTTCTCATGAACAATGTCTCTCCCTATATTTAACCTCTAACCAGCACTACAAAAGCACTTCTATAAAATCACTGGCAGTGTTTTTCAGGCTTTTTTAGGAAGGAGGTCAGTAGTTCCAAGACTGACCCTGCTATGAAACACTGGCTGGCCCCCAAGTTTCCACTGCTGGAGCACAGAGGGGCAGAAGCTTTGCAGTGGAGCTGCTGAGGCACTGAAGGCTGACTGGCTCTACAGGAAGCCCCAGAAGCCAAGGAGTGACTCTTCAAAACTCCCTGCTGACTGCCACAGCACACTTCCTTCACAACGGTAAGGCACGTATGCCACCACGAAAAATAGACAATTTTCAGAGCAGAAAGAAAAAGAGGCTCTTCTGATCCCTACAAAAGCTACGGAAGAGACTAAGAACAAGGGCTGAAGTAACTATTTCATTAGCAAAGATACTCTGCTTCTAAACCCAACATATTATGGCACAAGAATTGGCAGATAATGCCAAGCTAGCCACTATGTCTCCCTGGACTTGTCCCTCCTACATGAGGATAAAATGTGGGGCCAAGAGTCAGAATCCACTTCTGTTCTTTGGAAGGAAACATGAACAGCCACGGAATTCTATTTGCATGTTACCATATCAAAGAGATAAGCACGATGCATTAAAGTCATGAACTTGACCCCTCTCTCCTATTTTCTTTCTCAGTTCATTCCCATACACTCTGTACACAGATCAGAATTCCCTTTTTGTGTCCAAATGCACCTGATGCCCCCAAACCTAGAAAAAGGTGCTGAATTGCATGTCAGCACAAACAAGAGGTAAACTCTTAAGCAGGTTTTCAAAAAGCTCTGCAAATAGTCTATGGCATTTCCCTAATTTACAGACATTTTACACAGAGAAACAGAGAATCAGGATTTTGCTTTACTGGCAATGAGGAAATGTGACCTGGATTAGCTCTTAAGTGTTTACTGACACCCATGATGCCAGCCCAACAGGCCAGGATATTACTGTGCCTCTAAACCCAAAGTCACAGACAACACTTTGCCCTGATCATTCCAGGACTTTCATTTGAGATCTTTATTAAAAACCTGCAGAGTCCAATCAGATCAGTTTTACTACTGTCCAAAAATACACACCATCTTCTGTACAGCAGATACTGAAAAACTGACAGAATTTCGTAAGTCACTATCTAAACGTGGATGTACTTTAACTAACTGATTTCATTTACTTCAAGAGCACCTTATTATGTTTGTTTTACTTTAAGTAATAAACAATCTCAAGTGATAAATTACAAGTGTTCCAGGGAGACTAGTGTGAGTCTTTCTCCTTTTTTCACCTTATTTAAATAGGTAATGTTGTGCCTTCGGCTTGAAGAGTCTCTGATGCTTTCTGGAATTTTTTTCCCTTGTGGAAAGAAAAGAGTAATAATGTTGGTTTGGACCTCTAGTTTATTTGCTTTTCTCATCCACCCCTACCAGTGTTTTAATCTTTCATATTCCCGCCACAGCAAGTGTGAAGTTCAGCCTATCACAGATATTGTTACTTACTGAACTATTTCTTGCTCTATTATTACATAATAAGAAGCTAAGCTCAGTTTGACCATAAAATCTGAAAAGCAACTTTTGTCCTGGACATGGTACACTACTGTTTCATTTGCGTCGAAAGATTTTTGACAAAATGTACTGGGTTTTTTTCATCCAAGTCTGCATATTTCCTTTTAATATAACTTTTGTTAAAATTTTTTAAAAATTAAAATCAGCTCTCAAATAGATCTTTTAGCTAGAAAGAGTGAAAAAAGATTTCAACTTTGCAATTATTTCCCATTTCATACTTGAAGTAACTTAAAAAATTGCACTCACACCCCCTTCCCCATCTGGCTATAAATATGAATTAAGAAAGCAACAAAACAAACCCATAGTTTGGTTTCCAAAAAAAGAACAGTAGAAAGCAAGTCTGAAACCCAGGAGATGTGCTGGGAGCTGGAATTGCAGCCAAGGCAGTTCTATCAGCCACTGTCACTGAGAAAGGAGACAGCAGCTGCACACATGAAGGACAGGAAGAATGGTTGGGATGTAAGAATAAATTGACTCTACAAATCAGTAAATCTGTATAAGCTGTACAATAGTTTACACTTCATAAATGCAGAAAATCTGAGTGGTGAGCAAGACCAGATGCCATCCATAGATCCTTCTCAAACCATGTTATTTTTTAAATTCTACAGAAGTTTCAGAACAGCCCATTCCCCAGACACACTCCTCCATACCTTCTAACATTTAGTCCATGTTTTGACTTCAAAAGCTCAGATACATTCTGGTTTTAAACACTGGTAAGAAACAAACAAAAAACCCATTCCAACAGAAATTTTTACTTTCAGTCAAAAATATCCATACTGATTTCTTCTACAGTTCCCTAAACCGATAGGTGCATCAACACAACTATTAATAAAACCGTTTTACTGATCCGATTTCAAACTTCTGAAGGAGAAGGGAAACCAAATTACTCTCATTATCAAAAATAACGTTTCTCCAAGACAGCAAAGAGATAGTCAAGGGGCAACATATGCAACAGACTTTGATTTTTGCTTGGGTGAGTACAACAGCCTTTACAAGCACCTGAAATAAGTGGCATAAAACTTGGTATTTAATACAAATACTTGCTAACAAAATTTTAAGAAGTCAGTGGAAGCCTTTATGGGAATCTTTTGCTGTTAACAGATTCTGACAACTTGCAGGCGTACACTTAATTCATTTGCTGCTCAGAGAAAAACCTGTTGGGCTTCCTAGGATGATGAAAGTGTTCATTGCTGTCTACATCTAGTTTTAACTATTCCAGTTAACCCTCTTTCAAAACTTACAAGGCTTCCAGCTGACAGTTCCATTATATGAAGAATTGAAACATCAGCTGCAGGTGACTTTGAATGATGCCACTGCTCAGTGCCCTCAAGAAATCGAATCTACAAGACTCAGGTGGCCAGATTTGCAATATAAATGGAGCCAGGTGTCAAGCTGCTCTTTTCCGTAATGTGGGATTCATTTCTCCTCAAAAGAACTGGAAAAATTGCATAGATACAAACCCAAATTCAGTGCCAAGATCACAAACTCTCAGCTGTTCCAAGTTTACAGGAGGGCTGCATCTTCAAAACCTCTAACAGTGCATCTTGAGTTTGCCAGGGATAGTTCATCTTTAAGACAGGTATTTTAAATGGCAATAGACTGACCTCAGCTTAATGAAATAATCCTTAAATCTAACCTTACAAAGCTGTTGCAGAGCTTGTTACCTAATACGGGTGACACACCTTGCACAGCTTAAACAACATTATAGAAGAAAAAAGTATAAAATGAGTTGTGAATTCTGCAATACTGGGAAGTAGAGCACTGTACATCACAAACAACAGGCTTTCAGCTCATTTTCTCCATGGACTTAAGAAAAAAGGTATCTACCTTATAAAAATGCACAGGGGGGAAACAGTTACTCTTCATTACAGCTCTCAATAAGATAAAAACCCATGGTTATTTTGGATGCTTGGTACAATACACTAAAGGCCAAGAAGTCCAAGCTTCCTTTTCTAGAGCTGGGAATGTGACCACAAACCAACACAAACTTCAGTTTTAACAACCCCTGTATTAGAAAAAAAGCACTTCAAAAGCCCCATTAGTAAAGCAGGCCCCAAGGCACAGGGGACAGACAGAGCTGAACACAAGACCACATTCAATGCAATGCCTGAATCCAGAGTGGCTCTTTCCAGCTCTTTATTAGAGCTCGTACCCTGCAGAGCCTAAGGCGAGGTAAACCCCCTCGGTTGTCCTCTCCAGATGCACCTTCCTGGCACTACAGTTTCAATCCCCAGAAAGGACCCCTTTCACTTCCCAAGGCTTAAGTTTTGGTCCAATTAACTGCAAACAAGCTCCTTTGCTTTGTTCAGGCATCTGCCAGCCAAACTGCAAGTTTCTTTTCAACGCTGCCCCTCTCCAAACACACAGATGCTTCAAAGCCCAGAACACAAGAACCAAGATAAGGTGAAAAGGAGCCTTCCCTTCTGGGGCCCACCAGTAGTCAATCTCCTACTCAGGGCATCCAAAATACAGCTCTTGCATATTCAATTCTGTGAGCCTGACCCATCTGTTGCACACACACTCTGGGCGAGATGCTGAGGACTGAAGTCAAGAGCCTAAGGATGCCTCTTCCCACGATCAGCTCATCCAGCTCCATCTGTGTGCTGAACAGGGCACTTCTCTGGCCCTACACAACCAAACCACGTTCAGCAGGGGCTGTCCTACTCCCTGCTGCCATCCAGTACAAATCTCAGAGGGCTGCAGGGCAACCCAAACTACCCAGATGATCTGCCAGAAGCTTCTGGGCTTTCTGACCACTGAAACGATCTCACTCTGACACTGCTGAGTCCCTACATCTTGCTGGGAAGACCAAGCACAAGGGTAGGACTCCGTATTCCTGTTACAGCTCTAAGTCAGGCTAAATTTGATGCAAAAACGTGCAGAGGTTCCCCACGTGCTGAAGGGAAATGAGGCTTCCAGGGACCCACTTAAAGCATTTCAGAAGCAGGATGACAACCCCTAATAATCTCTTTAGCTATTCAAAATAATGTGACAGGAGGAAAACATCTCTCAGGGCTGTGATTCCTCTCATTTTGGTCAAATACACAGCCCTCAGGAAACACCTATTTCTATTTATTGCCCAGAAGTAGGAGATGATGAGCTCACCTCCTCATTTCCATATTCTGAATGTCTAAAGACAAGTAGGATGATTTCTCACTGAAGACTTTTAACTGAATTCCAACAGGCTGAAAAAGGATAACGTCCTACCTGAAGGGGAAATGGACAGGAGCAGAAGAACATTTCCAGCTTCTTCTTTGGTTTCTTTCTCAACTATCTCCCTCTACTTGTGTATTTGGTTTATCAATCTTTGTACTTCACAGAAAGTCAGCCACCATTATTACTGCATGGAACACAAATACTGCTTAGAGACCTGTAAAGCATTTAAAAAAACCCTATTATTAAAAGACTTTTATTAAAGGGCCATTCTTAGGTAGCTGTTGCTATCTATAAATACTACTAGGCTGCCACGAGCCAGCTGTGAGTAAAAACTTTTAAACTGGCTTAATATAGAGATAACTATCAATATTAGTTTATTCCAACGTTCCATACTGCTGATTCCAACAGCAACAGGCATGGAACCAAATCACTAAGATTTGAACTTTGCAAATTCTAGCAGCCCAATCACAGCCTTTGTTTGATTAGAAGGGTGCCAAACGATGATACCAGTGCAGGGCGTAGCTAAAGGCACTACTGTAAAGCACATTAGGGAGTGTATGAGGGATCTGGAGGCTGTGACACATTGAGAGCTTCAATTGTTTAAAAACAACAGTCCATGAACTAATTTTTAATATTCCACTATATTGCACAAGCACTTGGAGACATTCACAGAATGGCCTTGGAAGGGACTCCAAGATGGTGATCTAGTTTCACCCCCACTGCCATGGGCAGGGACACCTTACACCACCCCAGGCTGCTCACAGATCCAGCCTGGCCCTGAACGCTGCCAGGAATGGGGCAGCCACAGCTTCTCTGGGCAGCCTGTGCCAGGGCCTCCCCACCTCCCAGGGAACAATTCCTTCCATATCTAAACCTACTCTGTTTCAGTCCAAATCCATCACCCCTTGTCCTGTCACCACATGTCCCTGTACTGTCAAACACTAATTTCTGGGAGCCTTTGACTGGAAGGAAAGCCAGCAGGCCAAGTGTGTCACTTAAAGCCTGAAGGATTCTAAACTAATGTGTACCAGCAACGTAAGGAAGTGAGGACTGCCCAAGCAAGTGACCTTTTTGCTGTGTCTGTTCACAGCCAGCAGCTGTAGTACCACCAACTAAAACCTGATCCACAGTGCTCACCAGCATTTTGCCAACCTTTGCCTCAAATCTGATTTAGCTGTGGTCAGGAATCCTAGCTGTTTACACATAAAAACATTCTCCAGAGGATACAATGTTAAACACTCTCCGGAACACAGAAAGGTAGTGTTTAATTAACACGCAACAGATACTGAAACATTGCTTTGCACCAGTCTGAATAATCAATCCTACATAGCAACAAATCACCTTTGCATTCAAAAATTACAGAGAATTCACGTGGGAGAGAAAAATGGGACTGATTATTTCACCAGCTGAATAACAATGAACTGTTCTATCTTGCATATGTAAACTGTAAGCACTGAGTAACCACTTCATTTTTTAACCAATCCAGCAGCAGTTTCCAGCATCTCTCTGATGGCACCAAGGCATGGATTCAAACCATAAGGTTACATATTTAGCTACAAGCTTTTCTTTGCCCACCCACACTGCAGTTCAGCACAGGACAGTTACCGAGGCAGATCCCATGAATACAAATTCCTTCACTCTTCCACCAACAGAGCCCTCTTCCACTGTGCCATGTAAGGAACCTTCAAATAATTGCATTATAAGTAAGGGACTTCCTTTTGAAACAACTTCAATGTGAAATCCAATAGCTTTTCCGTTTGCTTCTCCCATACTAAGGCTCAGTGAACTTTGGGTACTTCAGCTCTGAAAACAAAATCCATCAAGAAAAACAAAAAACTGTGAACACAATCTCTTCTTAACCTCCCTCCTCCTGCTGCAGTCTGACTGAAAGCTCTCACTGCATTCCTGTAAGCTTTGCCTTACCAACTCTGTTGTTCCATGCCATTAGTATGTGAGTCATGGACAGAAATGCTGTCTTTCTAGCCATGAAATCTGGATTCTTGAAATCAGTGTAGTTTGACACTGAGTACTGCAGACAATTCCATGTCTCTAAGGAGAAGGATGGGCAGCATCAACTTCCCCTGGTTAGTTTTGGGTTATCAAACCAGAATATCCAGTGAAGCATCCATCTCTCCTTGACTTTTATGAATGGGGGTGTTGGAAGAGATGAAGCTACAGAAGATTTCTGTATCTTACAGAAAGATGGATGAATGGATGGAGCATTTATTCCATAAACTGTGCATAACAAACTTCCAAACTCAATAGATTGCTACTGAAAAGAGGAGTTTAAAGTGCTGGAAATTAAGACAAATGGAAAGTAAAAGATGGCAGAAAAAGAATACTTTTTCCTGGGGATTATTATAAGTTATTAAATCTTCATAAAGGCTGTCCCATTCCCAGCCTCCAGAATATTTTTTCTCTCAATGTCACTCTGATTACAGAAAAATCTCTATTAAGACAGAATTCAGAATTCCTGCTAGTTCTCTATTCTTCAAAGACTATTATCAGAGAATTTAAAATCTCTCTGATCAAAGAAGCAGAAATTTACTTCCAACATCGTGAGAATGTAGGTGACTACCTATCAACACTAAGATCTGAAAAACAGATGCAATGTACCGAGGAAATTTCACTGCAGTAATAAACAAATTATGGAATCACATCAACGATAAACAAACTTGAAATTCTGATCAACCACAGGGCTTTCCATAACTGCAAGCAAGCAATTGTCAGACACCACGAAGTCTGAGTTTAGGAATTAACAGTCTAATAGGGAATGCCAAAAAGTACGTATTTTTGACAATCGTGAACTTGACTGCAGGTCTCTATTACTACGATTTGGTATTTCTCACAAGAGCTGAAAAGCAGCACCAACACCCAGCAAAAACACACCAAACTGCTGCCTGTAGAGTTCTTGAGCTGATCTGCCTGTATCAAAGGAGCACTGACAACCTGGGGAAGTGAAGCAGTGCAAAGTGCCAGGTTTGTGACTTCATCAGCCACAGGGCACACCTACCATATGCCTGATAACCACAGAAGTGAGTGTCTCACCAATTCTGCAGAAATGCAGCATGTGGTGATTTGGGGAGCAATGCCCACAGATGTAAGTTTGGCTCTCTGAGTTTATACTGACACATCCAGGCAGCCTTTGCCCAAAACCAGCCTGTAGCTTGGAAAAATACAAGATTAGGACACACTTTATTCTCATCCTCTTGCCTCAAGCCCAGTTGTTTAAGCACTGGAAATACACACAACCACTATGTACTTTTAACAAAATTAGATTGCAAGTACTGTTATTGATGCCTTTGGCAAGTATCATCATCCAAGACTCGAAGGCTGTTCCTTTCACAGTGCTGTGTTCTGCCTGTGCAGAGGAAAACCCAACACCTCTGAGGAAGCAAAAACCAGCTGACATTACCAGAGAAAAATCCTTATCATTGATCCTCTGCTGCATCATGTGTGAAGTACACTCAGATCAAAACCTCATTGCTGCTCACAGAAAATTCATCAGCATTTTCAAACTTGTGTTCTTATTAAAAAGGCTCCTAACTACCCTGGGAGAAAGTATCAGATCTGCAGATGCACTCCAGAACTAGTAGCTTGGCTTCACAGAAGAGAGGCTTAAGGGAAGAGCACTACATCTCTCAAAATCCTCCAAAATTCAAAAGCCTTTCTCATAACGACATCGTTTCTTATTTCCTGATAAGGATTTACACAAATAGGTTTTAGCCTAAAAGCTGATTGACACTTGGGTTTCCAATCAACCTATTCAAGCTGAATACCTAAGTACGTTGGGAACCTCATGTTGTTAAAGAGATTATTCAAACATCCTTTCAGGCTGTACTCCCACAATAGTCCTGTTTACTGACTCTGTGCTAAAGGATGAAAAATTTTGAAATAAAGAACATGTTAAAAACCTCCAGCACCAGACAAGTTGCTCTAAGTATTTTGCAGTGATGGATCATTTTTCATATACTGATTTTTTTAACATTTGCCATAAACCTCCTGCTACATTCACAAAATTCTATGTTCAGATTTGAGAAACTACAGGGGAAAGAAAAATTGTGTATGTATAAAAAAAATATATATCTGTAAACATATATACATATCCTAATAGCTCTAAGGAATGAATCCTTTTAGTGTCAAGCATTCCTTGCAGGTTCTATCACAGAAACACTCCCAGAAAAAAAACCAAAGCTAATCCAGGTCATTTCACTTCATTTCTTTGGAAACATACATTTACTCATTACACAATCAGTTTATTGAGTGCTTAGGGAGGTGCAAGATTCATAAAAAAGCAGCTCCACAGTATGTTTGCCTATTTGTCCTTTGTCTCTTCAGTGTGACTCACTGATAATTTTTTTTAAAAATCATCCAAAGGAAAAACATAGTCTGTATATTCATTCAGCTATTAGCTTTTCTGTTGAAACTGATGACAGTTGGGGAAATTGCTTCTCTTATGTGGATTTTTATCCACTGTATGCTACACAGCTAAGAAATAAATCTACACTGGCTTCTCTGGTCTGTCCAACTCAAGCCGAGCTGCTGAGAAAGTCCTGACAGCCAGAATCAAGACACCTTAATTAACTGTCTCAGCCCTTGCTAAAAATCTTGTTATTTGACTCTAGAACTACTTGGGAATTGCAGATATTAGGATTTCATATACATGAAAGATGATGTCTGATAAGGAAATCAGCTTAGTTATTAAAAGATGCAAATGAGAAGTTAGTGACAGCTGCTTCTGTTGATATTCCGTATGAATGATTTCTTTGTTTTAGTTTGTAGAAGTCATCTGAGAGCCCTGAGTAGAGGAAGGAATCTTTATAGGAGAAGATTAATAGCGAAACATTAAATCATATCATTAGGGGAAATAATTAGCCACTTCACAGACACAACAAGCTACATATCAAAAGGCAGCTTATGAACTATTTTACAACATTTTGTTTGAATGAACGGGATGTACCAGAATAAAGACAATCACATTTTATTTCCATGCTTAGGAAAAGCTTAAAAGTACCATGAAATAAGGTTTCACTGAGGGTCTAATACTGAGGATTTACCTCTGCTTCATCCAGCACAAACAGTCTATTAAATATCACTGATAAATGGGCTTCTGAAATGGTTCGAGGGTTCAACCAGTGGACAAAATATACCATTTCACATGTGGATTAATTTTCAGTGATGCAAATGTAGTTCTAAACAGTCAAGCAATGTTACCACATCAAAAACCCAAGCAGTGACCAGAGAGAGGAGGATAGAGCTCTGTGCCCACATGTCAAAGCCCTGTACAGAAAAGGTACCATTTATACAGATCATGGCAACACCCAGACATGGCAGGAGCGCGAGGCATTTTTACTCCTGCCTGACACACTGTCACACCAGACCCAGTGCAGGCTCCTTTTCCCAAGTTACCACCTTCAAATACATTTGTAATTCAAATCCTATCTACCACACGGAGGATTAAATGTCCTAAATGGGCCCCCAGATACAGGAAAGCCAGGACAGCCTGACAACGTCCTTCCACAGGCACACCAAAACAGCTGGAGAATCCATATTTTAAAACACATCCAGAGCGTAGCATTTTTCCAACTTACTCATTTTGTATGTTGTCGTGGAATTAAAACTGTTTCTACAGAGAGTGTATGTCCCTCTCCACAAATTCAGGCCTTACCTACCTTCAAGTATTGAGGAAACACCCCCAAAAAATTAACAGAAGCTTGCAATTCTCAAGCTTTCTCAGTATTTGTAAATAATTGAAAAGAAGTTTAACACAACTTCCCACTCAAACTTACATCTGTTTGCCTTAGTTGGAATACCTTTCATTTATATTTTTACTGTATTTTGTTATTGTGAGGATTTTTACTGTATTTTCGTGCACTGTAAAATCTTATCTCTTGGCTTCTTGCAATATCTTCGTCAAAATTTTATGTTGCCACTCACCCAGCATCATTATACCTACCTAAACTTTAATGAAAAAAATCAGGCTTGCTTGTAGGAAGTCATTCATCTTTATCCCTAAAATTGTATTTGGCTGTCATCTCCAAAAATTTCTATACAGCATTAAAAATAATGCAGTAGCACAGTAACAGGGAAATTACTTTTTTTCTAAATGCCTCATTACTGATATTGCTGGTATTGTATATCTGCATCTGATACAAAAAGTATCTCAAGGGTAGTTTTAGGAACACAAGTGATAAATAATTTTGTCCTCATTTATCTAACAAGAAACTCACATTTCCATATTCATAAGCCATTAAAAGTATTACCAAATGCCATATTCTTTGATTGCCTCATGATAAGATAGAAGTCATCAGCAGGGGTGTCCAGAAAGTTCCATTATCAAAGGCAGTAAGAATGCTTCCCAACCCCCAGCTACCTGAAGCACTGCAGCAGCAAGTTTACTTCAACATGGCAGGGCCTTGGAAAAGGGAATGAAATCACTCCAGTTTCATTAAATGCACCACATGTCACCTTTATCTAATAATCACTAAAATAATAATAAGCTAAATAAAGTGCTGGTAACTATTTGTTTATCAGTAGCAACAATGCTGTAAATAGAAAGACTGGAGATTTAATCTTTATCTTCACACCACACTTGCCTGCTTTCAGGAGAAGAGATGCTCCCAATGCACTGTTTATTATCTCAGCACGTCGAGCTGAGCAGCGGAACAGATTCAGGAGGTTCACTCTGCTGTCCTGCTTTTACAGCCTGTGCCCCCAAAGGCACAGACACAGCCTTCAGCCTGCCTTTGAACAGCGCAGCCCTGGCACTGCCATCACCCTGCACAGGCACGTGCAAAGGGCTTTTCTGACTCTGCTGTGCAGTGCTCTGGCAATAGCCACATCCATCCTCTGCACTCCAGCCTATGGCTCCTGGCAGATCTTGGGCCTAACAGTCCAGTTTAAACCCCTAGAACACATTTAACAGCAGTCAGAACACTCTCCTGTGGCAAGTTCATTAAGCAAAGTTTGAAACACTAAGATTGGAAATTAATATCACAGATTGTTTTAAACCAAACAGTTAAGGAAATCTGGGCATATCAAACTTCTTCCAGGGGAGGCAGTCCTTTTTCACCTATCACAGCCCTTTGCTTACATCAGATGTCCAGGACCATTATTCCTTTCTTAAAGCACAGTAAAATAGAATAAAATAACTGCTTAAGATACTTCAAAACTATCTATCCTCACGTACTCTATTTCAGATATACTTCAACGTAACCTACTGCAGAGTCCTATGCTTTTTAGTTATTCCACAGTATAATAAAACTGTGACAAACAGAAAAGGTGCACAGGAACAATAAACATGAATTAGTCTTCAGTAGTATATAACCATCATTTAACCACCACAGAGCAATCCTTTTCCTTTTAATAAAAACATCATTTTATTTCACCATAACGACTTTAAGAGAATTTAGAATACTCCAACTTAATGTACCTTAGCACTGTATTTCTTTCAGAATTTCTATTGCACACTTAATAAACAACACATAAAAATCATCTGTATACAGCAAACAATATATTTCCGTTACAAAAAAAAGAAGGAACAAAGAAAGGCAAGACTGAATGGAAGTGCTAAAGTGTGTGAAAACTGATTTAAAAAAAAAAAAAAAACAAAAAAAACAAAAAACCAAAAAAACACCAAAAAAAACCACTATCTGGATAACTTAACTACTTATGTCTAAAACTGAAAAAAGAGGCACGTACTCTCTTACGGAGCATGGACTTTTAACTACGTAATGTTAGGAGAAATGCATACCTCATAAGTATTAGCTAAACCCAGTATGTATCCAGTCAATGGATTCACGCTTTTTCAGAGAAATCACCTCAACAATTACACTAAGTTAAAAAGCCTGACAAAACAGAAACCAGACTGGGCAACACGGTCTGTACCTCAGACTCAGAAGAGAGAGAGAGCCCATCAAAGACTAAAAACTATTTGAATCCCACAAAGAGACCAATTTTTGAGAGTCCTCATATAAGGCAACCTAAGAAAGCCATCACTCGAGCCCAGAATTGACAGTAAAGGGAGAGCTAGGCTAAAGGAAGAACAGAGCTCAGGAGAATGTCTCAGTACCTCACACCAGGGCTCTGCTTCCTCCACATCACTGCTAGTGCTCTATCTTATGGGCCACACTAGAAACATAAAAATAAACCTTTTAATTGCCTCTTCATTTCACAGTCAGCAGCTTGCACGCAGTCAATGGATGTTCTTAAAATTCTAAATTCAGCCAGTAAAACTCTTAATTTAACATAAATTGTTAAAAAATAAGTTACAACTAAAATTAGGCTGATAAATCCACATACAGCTCTCAGAGCACAACATTCCCTAATTTACTAATTTAGAATTGAGAGCCATGGGGTGCTGTCAGTGGCAATTGCCAAGTGTTCATTATTTCTCAAAATATCTATCTGGGGTATCTCAAGAGGCTCTTAGGGATGGGCCTTTCAGGTGCATTTCAAATTCTGTGCTTGTTCTCACTTCCACCTTAGTTGCTTTGCAATATAATCACAGGACAGGTTCTGCAAGTACTTTTTTTACTCACTCCTTTGGTTAATTTTCCCCAATCCCACTCTAAGAGGTTCATCCTGTAAAAATTTCTTCCCTCCTAAATCCTAATGCACTAGTATAAACTGATACAAATTGTGATTACATTCCAAGCTCTGGAAACAGCTTAAATTTCCAAGTTCAAGTTACAATGCCTTGCATTCTGCTTCTTAATTCCATCAGGTAACATACCAAAAGTCATTAGCCATGGCCACAAGAAGGTCCTTAAATATTTTTCCATGCCAGGTTCCAAGTTAAAAAAAAAAAAAAAAAAAAAAAGACGACACTATAAGATCAGATTCAAAACATTTATGATGAGGTTTTAACTATACAAGGTATTTTATTATTTAATTTAGAACCATTATTCTGCCCTTTATCGATAAGGAAAGGCATAGTATATTTGAAGTTCCCTAAAAAGCTGTATTATCCTTTAAAGAAGTATTTTATCATTATTGATTTGCCAGCTCTCAGAGGCACTATATCACTGAAGTAATGGTGCATTTCAGACATTCACTCAGCAAGGATGACTGATTCATGGAAACATTTTCACATTTATGCTTGGGGGTGGAGGAGAGAAAGCAGGATGATGGGGAGGCACAGTGATGATATGGGCAATACCACAGGCAAGGGACGACCCCAGTACTCACGCCCTTTTATCTGTTTGCCTTTGGTACCACATCAGCAAGGCCACAGCCTAAGTTAGAGATGGTTTTTTGTTAAGCTTTACTGTTAAGAACCACACAATAACAAAACACCTTTCCACAGACTTCACAAAAAATACACTGGATAATTTTCCTAAATCATCTTTCTTATATTTTTGGATGTATCTCGTCATTTTCTTAGGCACACAGATTCACAGGAATGTCAGCTTTTTAAAGGGAAGGGGAGAAGATTTTGATTAGGAAAAGCCTTAACATTGTACCTCACAAACAATATTTCAGGAACAATGTTCCCACTATGCCCTTGAAGCAGAGTACCTGGAAAAACCCCATTTCCCATTATGAGTAACACTGTATACACTTGTCATGTAACCCTCCAAACAGCCACTGACTTCAACGCCTCCATCATTCTGAGCACCCTTTTCCCATGGTCCCTGCAGTAAGACCATCGGCTTGGAACCTTTATCCTGAGCTCACACTGCTCATCCCTCCAAACACACAGTGTGTCTGTCACTACAAGGTATGGTGAAACCAGAGCATGGCAACCATCACAGCTAAAACCTCCTAGTAGAATAAGGGATTTGTGGAGCAGGATTTCTGTTAAGAAAGCAGGTTACTGAACTGTTTTTTCATATAAAAAAAGGGGAGGAAAACAGCCTTATGATTGAATGTCTATCCATGAAGAAAGCTGTAACTACCCTTCATGGAACGCTATCCAAGTGTCGTGCTCTGCAGTAATAATGACTACTGTAAAAACCCAGCTCCGGGAGGGGCCAGTGCAGAGTTGTAGAGCACCACTGAAGAGAGTTTTATGCCTGAATATTGATGCACATTATGGAGCCATCTGGCTGTCTGCAGTATGTGAAGAAGCAGGTTAAGCTGTTGGACACATCAATGCAGTGCTGGAATGCTCTGCACAGAGAAGCAGTTGGGAATGTAAGCACTTGATATTCAAGAGACTTAGCTCACATACAGGAGGAACAGGGAAGAACAAGTATGAGTCAAGCTGTTAAGCTTTGAATTTGCTCCCCTTAAGGTAGAACAGCACCAAAACTACAATATAATCAATTACACAATAAATATAAATGTCTATGCTTAACTATACTATCTAATATTCCAACCATCTATTTTCAAAGCATTTTGACAACTAAAATACACCAGATTCCTGCAATTCCGGTTTGCTTTTAGTAAAAATTAGATGATGCAGCCAGCACTACCACAGGCCTCCACAATCCGGAGGCCAAGATCTGAGGATGCCTAGTGCTACTACATTTTCCCAAAGATGATAGATACCTAACATGGCCAAAGACTTCACGCCACTTGAGCAGATATTCTAGCAGTCATCCTTACAACACACATTGCTGTAAGCAGCACATCCCAGGCTATAAACATTTGGTTTTGCAACTACTGCACTTGTCTGCTTTTCCACCAGGAGCTCTCCGTGCTCGACTTTGATAAAAACTCATTTACAATAAAAGAAATGGATCAATTTTTTGATGTTGATGCAACACTAATCTTCATACACAAAAAAAAAACCCAACCAAAAATCAAAAAAACAAAAACCCACCAAGCCACCAGTTGTCCTTCAACCCCATGTCTGAGAACACAGCATCACGGATGAGAAGCAGGGAAAAACAAGATGAACAGCTCAGTTTTAAGACTATATTCATATACATTCTGAGTAAGAGTCACTCGCTGCACAAAATGCTTAGATTTTCTGGTCTGTTAGCAACCAAACAGGATGAAATCTCTTGAATATGTTTCTAAGCCCACTGTTTACTTCATTTTTTGCTAATTTGTAACCCCATTTTGACTACAATACTGGCTGTTAATGCAAATGCTGGGTTTTGGTCACCCAAAGCACAACAACTGCGTACAGCTGGTTCTCAGGGTCATGCCTCAGAAAGGAGAACATCCAGTCTTGTCCAGCACACATGAAAACTGTTCCCTGAATGCACCAATATATCCAGTTATGCACACATAAATTATAAAGATCTTTACTCTGACCCAATGACAGTTCTTACCTGTAAGAAACCAAGCAACAGCCCTGAGAGAAAAACACAAACAAGGGGTGAAGGGGGAGATGACTTGTTTCATCTAAAAGAAAATTTTGGTACAGCTCGATGATGCTGAGAAATCCTAAGACCATCACGAATGTGGTTTTTTCCCACTGAGATGTTGTGATCTTACAGTTAACATTATGCAAATAAAGGGTCACTAACAGCATAAAGCTCTGGCTGCCTCAATTATTAAAATTAATGACAGCATTGTTACTCAAATAAATCACAACACAAATGAGAACAAAACACTGTTTCAATAAAAAACCCCACAGCTTACTCTCCACATCCTCGGTGAGACAATCACCCACCAAATGTCAAATACATTAGATTTTAGGGAAGTGCAGGTCTATATCCACGTTTTCTGATTAATCATCATTTAGCCTTAAAAGAAATTTCATATAAATTTGCATTTATTCCAAATATACTGTTCCGGAACTTCAACCCGCACTTTCAGCCCTCATATGCTGACATGATGAATAAAAGCTACCCAGCTGTACAGGAGAAAAACAGAAGCACCTTCACATGCTTTTGGTTTTCCTCTTTACTAGCAGGTTTTTCTGCTGCTCAATGAACTGCACTCCAAGCTGTCTGTAAACTGGGACTCTCTACTTATGCTGATATGCAAAGGCTGTAGGGAGGAGTGTATCAAATGCTTTTTTGACCCCCATTCAATTGCCCCAATTACAGAATGTATGTGGTCATGTGTCATGTAACAGGTTAAAAGATAACTGGCAGTCACTTTGATTTTAAAAAACAGCATGGAGAAGCAAAGAGAATGTAATTTTAAAAATTCCATGCTAATCACAACTGAATGAATGAAGGACTCATGTACCAAGATACCCAGTGAACCCCTCTGATACGGGAACCCTTCTTCCTATGGCCATCCTCACCGACCAACATTTGGCTACCATAGTTCAATTCCACAGATTTTCTTTAAATATCAGACAGAAAAACTTTTTCAAAACCAAAATAACTTTAATTTTGTAGTTGAAGCAAAGCCTTCTCACGTAACTACAGACTGTTTTCTTTGAGGTGAAATTGCTGATGTTTTATTTCCTCATGATATTACAGGCGTGTCAGAAAATGCCTGTAGTCTACTGCAACTAAGAGAAACTCTCCAAGGCATTTATGTTTGCTGTGTATCTTTGGGCATTCTCTTGTATTGGAATTATCCACTAAAGATAGTCAAGCAGTTACTAGACAGCAACTTACATTAAACATTATTTTCTCCCACCTTACTTTGTGCCTAACTGCCAACTAGTAAAATCAACTCATGAAATAAACCAGGGCAGTACAGAATTTTCTTGAATTATAGGATAGTTCCCAATACTGCAGTGTATTTCAAGATTTTCTGCCAAGCAGAGCATGAAGAACATGTGCACACACAGAGGAGGTTGCAAAAGGAACGGTGTATCATATAAACCAGTTTATATTATCTACCTGAAACGTACCCCAGCGAATAAACATGCATGTATTAAAAAAGAGAAGTTTTTACTACATTACTACTCTGGATAGCTATTGCATTAGAGCAATCAGAGTCTTAAAAGCATTCACATGACAAATACACTCAGAGGCCTCTGATACCCTAGACAATTATCATTTTTTTTAATAATCAGCATAGCAAGGATTACAATGATCTGTACTTGTGCTCAAAGTTAATTCTCTGTGCAAACTGGAGTCTGAGGGGAAAGGAGAAGCTAATTAATATAAATTACAGAAGCAAGTGACAAGACTGTTGAGTTCTCACCCCGGCAAGGGGACACACATCCTGAACCAAAGGAAGTCAATTAAACACAACATACAATCTGAATTAATGGCTGGCCCTGATGCAGAGTCAAAAACAAAAAACAAAAAAAAAAAAAAAACAAGAAACTGATACACTGTTTACACTGTTGTATCCAGGGATGCCTCTGTCTTGGGCTTTGTAAGCAATTACAAGCAAACTTCTCAATGTCCCAAGTCAGGAGAAAGCCTGTGTGACCAAGGCAGGGTGAGAGTCCTCCAGCACAAATGGAATGTCTCTCACCCAGTTGTGCTCTGGGGGCATTTGTTCAGTTACAGGAAGAAACTTTTTTGGACTCAGACCAGGTGGGGAATAAGCTCTTGCTGGTCTTTGGTGCACAACCTACACCTGTGCACATGGCAGGAGTGTGCAGGGAGTGGGGAAACCAGCCCGTGGGAGCTGCTTATTGACCCAACACTCATCAGCTCCACACTGCTGCCTGCTGTAAACAGAGACCACATCTTGCGAAAGGTGGTTAACTAACTTTACCATTATCCCCAAATTGTTCCAGAACTCAAGATACTGGCTACAGCTGTACCAAAGCTATTACTTTACTGTAAAGGGGCACAAGGTGACAGTCACAGTGGGAAAGCAGAGTGCAAAAGGCTACTGTTCCAGAAGGAGGAAATCCCCTAACCCCCCCCAGCCAGCTCCTAAACATGACACCCTCACATAAGTGTTACCTCACAGTAACAGAGACAAGTCACACTCCTGTGTGATTAATTTAAACATTGTTAACATCTGAAAAGTAAAGGAGTGATTTCCTGTAGCAAGATCACTTCTCTTGAACCACCCAGGTCTCAACACAGTAATTCTGCAATCTTTTCTGAGTATTTGCAACATATGCCACTACAGAAAGCAAGTATTCTCCTTCTCACTACTTAAATCGGAAAGTAAAAGGGCATCTCAAAAGAGGAGGAAAATTTATATAAAATAATTATCAGAATGGTAAAGCTGGAGTTTTGTTCAAAAAAATTATTCTTCCTGTTCTGATTGTGAACATTTTAGATAATAAAAATGAAAAAATACCACTGATTTTTTTTCCTGCTACTGAATGTTCTTAAAACAGCTGAACTTGAATTTGCATTAGCAATCAAATTATTCCTATTAAATACTTAAGCCACACACTGACAGTATTTTCCCCAATGTCATTTTTACACATTCACCACAAAGTTCTATTTGCTAAGACATCAACAGCATGGTCCATACATGAGGATGCATCCAAACCTTACTAAGGACCAGTGAGCCAAGAAGACAATTCCTAGAGGCCCCAAGTCCTAGTTCAGAGCAGCAGAATGCAGATTCCTGATGCCAGCAGCTCCCACCTGCTGGACAGAGCGCTGCACTGCTCCAACTCGCATTCCTGTTTGCAGGTTTGGTTACGCCTTTCTACACAACACATGGAATTTGGATCTAGAAAGCCTCCAGAGCAGGTTCCAGTGGTGGGAAGCTCAGAAATATTTTGCCAAGTCCACTCTGAAGCATGAGGCAGGTTTTGGGCACAGCTGGAACTAACGCTACAAGCCCTTGAAGCCCTGCCCTCCCGCAGCACACACCTGCAGCTCCTGCTGCAGCCCCGGTGAACATCCGATCCTGGCTTTGCCTCAGCAGGAAAGGAGACAAAGCAGTGAGGGGACCTCCTCAAAGGGCAAGCAGGGACAGGCAATGGCAGAGGAACACGTCTTTCTCAGCAGAGCTACAGGACACTTTTCTGCTTCTTGTTGCTGTGCCGACTAATGAAAGCATGCTGATCCAACTTCACTTCAGCTCATGCAATGGTTGACAGGCAAATTATTTTAAAGACAGCACAGGCAAGCTTCACTTGAAAGAAGCAAAACTGCTGTAGGAACCCTATAGACTGCAAAGAATAAAATCAATACCTCTCCAAAAAAAAAAAAAAACCACACCAAAAAACCCACCAAAACCCAGGAAAAAAAAAATCACACACACAACCAAACAAAAAAACCCCAAGTCAGATAAAAATGCAGATGAACTATTCACAGGTTTAGTGTCAGTCACACCTGCCAAGTACAGTAGGATAAATCCCAAGGTCCCATTACTGGACTGTATTAGAGTGGTACCAAGTCCAGTGTATCAAGGGGATGCTGTATTAATGAAGAACTGTAACAGCATTGTTGTAAAAAGTCTCTATATTTCCAACTTGTAGTGGTCAATACCTTTCCAACGGACAATGCCATTTTTAAATTAAATTATCTTACAGTAAAAACACTAAAACCTCCATTACTTGATGGTATTTCACTTTCAGCTTTCAAATTCTCAGACTTGCTTGTGAAAGGTAAGCTTGGAACACAGTGCCACCTAATGCTAAAGAGCATAAAAATAAAAACTAATAAATGTAAAATACAACACTGCAAATTTGTTTTACACTGATTTTCCACACCATTCAGTAATACTCAATAATAGCTTAAATAGAATCCTAAAATGCATCTGCCAAAAGACATAACAGATTTGGCAAACAGCGTTGTTAGTTCAAAAACATCTTTTATGATAGCAGGAATACCAAATTCAGGTGAGGGAGAAGTACTTGTACTTGAAAAGCAAATTCCCAAACTACTGCGTTCACTTCACATTGCTTGAGAGCACCTGAGGATGTGTTCCAAACTAAATCTATTTCTATCAGTAAAAAATAAACGATGACAAATAAGATTGCTTGCAAATCATGACACTGAACACCTACAAAGAAGATGCAACTGTTAACTTTTACTCTGAACACTAAAACATAACAAGCCACCAGCACAGGTGGTACTCACCTGCCCTCCCGCAGCACACACTGCACTGTCAACTATGCTGGGAAACCTCTGGCTTAAAAGTGCCCAAATACAAGTCTGGGTCACACGTAAGGTTCCCACTTTGAAAACCAGTTCCAGGACAGAGAGGCAAGAACACACCAACAGATCTGACACGTGCAGATGGAGGACTGCCAGAAACTATCCTAAGGGTAATCTGTGAGCTCATAGATAGGTGTGATATATTGGGAAAGGGTCAGTGTGGATTGTGTAGAAGTCACACAGCACCAATCCACAGGTATTCTCTAGTAGCCATACAGTTAACATTACAGTTAACTCAGCTGACATAACATTTCAAAGAAGCTACAAGAAATTAAATTGGCATAACTGGAAGGAAGAACAGAAGGAAACATTTACATGGCTAAATAACTAGTTTACATTTATAAGTAGCTGTAAGTAAAAAAAAGCCAGAGTAAATAAGTAAAAAGGATCTTCAGTTTCCTTTTTTTTTTCCTTCTGCAGCTTAGCAATTTACAAGTCATTCTACAAAGAATTCTTATCTTTCCAATTCCATTGTTGTAGCTTATGGATTTTCTTTGCTAAAACCTCAGATTCCTTCAGAGTAAATTTCCTTTACCTTCTTTCAACCATGCCAATCCTTTATGATATCCAAAGATTTAATCCTCAAAGCTACATACCTAATACTTAGATAGGCTTCCAAGTAAATGCACCAAAGCAGGTGTTTGCAAAAGAACTTGTACTGTTTGTGGGGAAAGTTCTACCTTTGCCCACAGTTCGGAACAAAGCTGTCCACATTCCTATGCTATTTCTCCAGAACATGACTTAAACAGAAGCTGCTGCAGAAGCTGCAATTCTGCTCTAAGCTTCCTCAGTAGCCTGTTTACCTGGGTAGGCACTGAAGCATCTCTCTGCAAGTCAGCAGAATTCACCCAGCTTTCTCCTCACAAGATAATGAACTGGTCACAGGACAAGGATTTTCAGCAAACAATGTCACTGCAGTGAAACATAAGAAAAGAGGGGAGAGGGAAGCCTGTCTGGTTCCTCTTTCAAGTGCTCTGTGATAGCATGGCTGCACAAATTAGTAATGGTGTTAATCAAAGCATGTTTATTTTCCTCTCTGTCATAAATGAAGTGGATAACCCTAGGTGTAATGTTTGGTTTAGTTTCCATGCAGCGTCTGCCTAAATGAATGTGATGAAATGGTTTCAATGATTCTGCAGCAAAGGCAGCATTACACCACTCACCTCTGGTACAATGTGTACTTAACACATGAATAGGTTTTGCAATATAAAAATACACATTATCATTGTGAACTTTGGTGTAAGTTCTATATACTAGAGAATGTATGCAGGTTTTCTTTTCTTTCTACAGAAAAAAGGTAGTATAAATTATTCTGGTGGTTCACGGCCATTTGAAAATGTCTTGCCTCTAATACACCATGTGCCATTATGAATCATCACAGGAAGAATGTTTTGATGATGCATGTTACAATTTACAGGCTCTCCTGATGAGGCAGGTAATACACTAATGTAATGCATTCCAGGGATTCAGCAGGAAAAGAAAATCTCACTTTTTCTCTTTAGATGATTATACAGAGACATATGCTATGCTCAATTCACCCCCCTGACAAAAGATTTTATAAAAGCAGATGTCCAACAATGCCACAGTGTCAGGAAAGGAGAAGGCCCATGTCTAGCAAATGCATAACAGCATGTTTACTTGCCCTGCATCTTTCCATGACCTATGAATGATGAGAGCCTTGACTGCCACTATTTAGCAATGGTATGATTGTTACAGCTCAATATGCACATGGCACCAAACCGACTCACGTATTCCATGTTATAGTCACTTGCGGAGAGAACCAACCAATTAAAGCATTATGATACTGCAACCTGAACCACAGGAAAACAAACTGTATTGTCAACCTGCCTCTCTAACACTTCCTGTAAGATCTATTCTGAAGAGATCAAATTAACTTCAGGTACAAGGGGAGGACCAGAAGAAGATGGAATTTTAGACTTTTCTCTGTTGCCTTCCCAGCTAAACAGAAAAGACACTCTCAAATTTTACTGCATTTCAATTTCCTGTTGCAAATCTCTTACAATCTGGTAAATATTAAAATAAATAATGTTCCACATAAGTGTAAATGACATTACTCTGCAGTCAAAAGTGAGGCTATAGCTCCTTCAGAACACAAAAGTGCTCTGTAAAGGACTTGCACATAGCAATTTAGTTTGGTCTGATTAACAGCATGGTGTGACACAGTCACACGACATCCAGGATATCCACACATCTGCATTCCATTCTTCACAGTATTATTGCTTTACTGCATCTTCTCACCCGACTCCAGAGATTTCTCTGGAAGCCACACTGCTTGTGTCACCCAGGGGGGGCTGTCCCACAGCTGCTCTAGATTTGCAGTGGGCTCAGAACACTGATGGCTTACTGAGGAAGATGCATCTCACTTGTAAAACAGAAGTTTCCAACTATTGTGCCAGTGCTACTGGTATGACCAGGCAAAATGAGATGCACATTGAACACAGGAGGCACAGGGGGTGAGGATCATCAGGCTCCACCTCCCCCTATGCCTCTGCACCACCACACGTTCTCAAAGGCAGCTTTCCTCCAATTCCCTAACACAGTACATGGGATGCAGATGTCAGTCCTGCACATCAGCTCCCACAGCAGGCAAGAAGCTGACGCAGAGCTTGGAGCTGGGACTTGTGCTGTGTCCTCAGTGCAACACTGAGCAGTGGATGTGCTGTGAGAGTCCAACGTGCCCCATCACACAGTGCACACAGGCAGAGTCACCTCATTCATCATGGCAGCCTCTGTCTTCAACACTCTCCCAACTCGTTTTTGTATGTTATTAGCATTACCAGAAGCATAAGCCTACAGAAGTTACATTTTGGTTCATGGTACATTTGATCATTCTGTTTGCAAGTCCCTTTGTCTGGTATGGCCAGCTAAAGCACAAGTTTGGACAACATGAGGCATTAAAAACAGATTCTTCTTTTTGACCATTACATTCAATCTTTCAAATTTGCATTATTAAGCAAAGATAATATGACAGGCTTCTAAACACCCATCTAGTACACTGTTCTCACTATCCAATGCAATTATAAGCATAAACTAAAAACGGTGATTATAAATTCATCATGGAGCAACTCACATGCTGCACTGATTTCCCACCCAGAATACATGGCTTTTTGAGAAGGTAATTCTAATTTAAGTCTTGACAAGACTGCAGTGTCTTTGAGAACTGTAATGAAAAGCAGTTTCTTTGCTCTGCTCCCTTGCACACAGAACTAACACGGGAACAGCACAGCTGCTGTTGATAACTAAGGAGAATTTTGACTCCGAACCTAAATGGGAAAGCGTTTATGACTACTTTGGGTTTCAGATACCTACAGAGAAAAAAACAAAATAAAAGGAAAGAGCAACAGGGAGATGAGCCCATAGTGTTCAGCTAAAACAATGCTATGATTATACATTTGTTACTCTATTCCAGTCAAACTATTTCCATACCATTCTTCCTCTTCCCTTTCAGCTGAACAGAAATCCTACTGTAGTAATGCCCAAAGACCCCCTGAATGACCCTACAGCAGCACATACCAGTACTAAATCAAGATCCAGACAATTGTCTTCCTCAGATTAAATATTCCCAGTAATTCAGAGCCCCATTATCCAAGGCTGTACTGTGAGTTTGTGTTCAGCATCTCCACTGTCCTAACCTTGCCAGTTTCTTAGACTGTCTTTCATTTTAGCAGAAAGAAATCCCTATTCTTTTTAATGAGCTACATATCCAACCACGACAGTCACTGCTTTGTGCACACTTTCAAAGCAAATTATTTCTAGGATCAACATGTCATCTTAGATCTACCTAGCAGAGAGAGAAACATACTCTTGCTCATGTTACATACTGATTAGGTTGTATCTCAGATAAATTTATCACTAACAATTCACTTCTAGTCAGAAAGGCAGAAATTTCTACAGGAATTCAGCTCAGTGTTAACAGAAGGAACCTGGTTTGAAATTTTTCATGCTTTAGGCCTCATTTATACAAGCCCATTGATTTAAACCTAGAAGGGTCTCAGAGAAATATTGAGAAGGGACAGACAGAAATAACTAACTTAGCTTCACAGAACTACCTCCAGCTTAGCTACTCTTGTTCCCATCAGAATACTCATCAGAATCTATAAATGGAAGTTCATCTGTGAATTAAATTTGTTCCACAGTAACAGATATCTGCAAACAAAACTGAGGTTTTTGTTAGTATTGTCTCTACCACAGTCTCAGAAAATAAACTGCTCAGTGTAGGCATGAAAACTCCACTGGAGCCAGTTCTTTTCAAAGGATGCATTTATGCCTGAAACCCACATCAGTCAAAACCAGCCTGCCTGCCAGTCTGAGCTATTCTCTGCACTCAGCCACAGTTTTATCTTGCACATTACACTCCTCTCAAAGGCTGTTTTTCCTTTACTCTTTGTACATCTCCAGTCTGTAGTTAGAGTTCCTTCCAACCCTCTACTGATAGCAAAACCAATTTAGAGGAGTTCTTTTTCCCCTGTATCCTCAGGGGTAGCCACAGAACAAAATGATCAATAGCGAAATACTTCCCTGCCTCCAAACTGGGACAGTTCACTGATACCATTTCTCAGACAGACACACTCAAACTTACGTGAACTTTCCAGAAGCAAGGCAGGACAACAGCTCCTAACCACAACACCAGATGGGTTTTAACAGCCACCTACTCTGGCAGTGAGGCCCAACTGTAACACCAAGAGCCCACCCTGTACTGTAGCATCTCCAGCCCCCCAAAGTCAGAACAAACACAGCATTGTATTTCCAGGATATGTCCCCAGGATTACTTGCAAAAACACGCAACAAGTTTAAGAGGGAGATAATTTATTGTATCACAAAGTATACTAGAGATGGAAAAGAGAGGTTAAGACTTCCCGCACACACAGCCAAGTACTGCAACAGGTTACCCAGAGAGGTTCTGCAGTCTCCACACCACTTTCAGCAGGAGGCTGGACTAGAGCTCTCTGGAAATCCCTTCCAAATTGAGTTATCCTATGACCTTATGAGGCAACAAAACAATTTCCTTCTTTATTATTTCGTGAAAAGTTTGCTCTCCATTCTTTATATGTACAACAAAACTTTTTATTCCGCAGTAGTCATTGAGGTTTTGTTTCTGTTACCATAAATAAAACAAGTATTCACAGAAAAACAAATCACAGAAGGTTGGAACACAGCTTCTGGGGACAAATATGACAATAAGCAGGAAGAAACCAAGAAACAGTCTGGACTAGCAATGTATTCAGAGAAATATATTTGAAATCCAAAAATCTATGCCCAGTGGTCACACAGCATTTACAGACTGGCAGAAAGAGTAGCAGTCTTGATTCTCCACCAAAGTGTTTTCTACATTGCCAGTTGAGGGGGGGGAAAGGGAGGATCTCAGATAAATCTGATGGAAATATATGTGCAAGCTTCATACTGAACTGAGGGGGTTTTTTCTGTAAACAACAGTAAAAAGAGAGCAAGAGAATAGTTGCTTTTTCATTATTTGGACAGAAGCAGTTAAGAGAGGGAAGAAAGGAAGACAGGTCTTTACTCAATGCTTCCTCTCTCTCAATTGCAAGTGGAATTAATGAAGGACTATCCTCTCAGCAGACTTCTATTTTCCCTCCTCAATAACCTAGTTTTTCTACAGACTGATATGCTGCTCTTGCCATTTTTAGGGCATGTTGAACAAGAAACTATTGCTTACGCAGAATAAAAGGCTTTCCACATTCCCTGAAAGGACATGAACAAACCTCAAACTACAGGACAAGCTATGCTGAAGAAGCACCCTGAGTACATTTTCAGTAAAGCCAGGAACGGGGCTGTGCCGAACAGTAAACAACATAATATCTTCCTTCAGATGCCAAGAAGAAAACAGTAAAGTAGTAAGTCTTACCTTAGAAGCACCCCTCTGCTACTGCAAAGACAGCTGGTTCCATTGCCTCCAGATGGAAGGGGCAAGAAAGAATCTGCATTTCAGGCAAACAGAGGTGGTACATCCTTGACATCCAAAGTCCTAAATCAGGACTTGACCTACTTGCTTTTGGCACAGAAAGCCATACAGGATTCACCTACGGTGATTAGCCAAGAGTTAAGCCCAGAGTAGGAACATTGCGTTGGTCCCTGATACTTCTCCTTCAATTCTAGAGTTAGGGTGAGGTATTCCACTCAACCAAATCTCTGGATGGGAAAAAAATGGAAAGTAACTATTCTTATCTCAGAATTAGATCAGTTAAGCTGAGTTTTATGGCTAACTCACAGATTCTGAACTACAACTGTCTGAGGCTCTGACACTGAAAAGAAACACCCACCTAAAGTGACCAAGCATGCCCTCAGATCCTCTGGAAAAAGAATGCTCACCTCAGGCAAAATCTCATCTACTGTTTCTCCTGCTTTTGCTGTATTCAACCCTACACAGCTACACTAGCACCAAGGTCTGCAAGGTCAAGAAAAAAATACCCAACTCTGCTGTTATTCTGGAAATACCCACTTCAAAAGTTGTTTCTTATGTCTCTTTGAAAAAGTCTACTTTGGTCCAGGTCTGTAGCAGTCACAGTGTCAGGCAGATACTTACAAAGGCAGACCTGAAGGATGATATCAGGAAATTAATCACCAAACCAAAAGGATGCTCAGTGCAATGAACATGGCTCAAAATACCTTCCAGGTGACTCAGTATTTTTTCAGTAAGCTCACTGAAACTGAGACAGATTCACCATTTAGAATCTTGATATGGGATTCAGGTTTATCATATGTCAGATCATTTTTCAAAAAGATATTAATTGAAAAAACAATGGCAAATTATGTAGCTGGTTTTGTAAACGAATTCTAGTAGCAACAGCACCAAAATATTTTTCTGCTGCCTATTTTAAAACAGCTATAATAAACACGGGGAAAGTGTCTTACCTAGAAGCAGTACCTTTCACTAGCCCAACCAGCACTTCTAGAAAAGAACTAGCAGTTTCCAAGGTACACAAATTGAGCAGCACTGATCAAAGTTCACTTATCTATTGAGTAAACCAGTGTTTTAAAGAAAGGAGAATTCTAAAAAAAAAAAAATTCTAGCACAAATATAATTTAAGACCACTGAGAACTTAAATAGAACCCTACTGCAAGAGCAGTATTTCTTGAAGAGAAAAATAATACAGACAAATGTAAGGAAGTCCAGATTCAAGCATGCACCAGGTTATCTTGCTTTTCAGCACAGGACAGACAAAGGTGAATGTGTTCTCAGCAGGGAGCACATCAGATTTTCCTTTTGGAAGGAACAATATTTCCCAAACCCTTTCAACACTGTATATAAACAGCTCACCCTTGTACACCGTTTTCAGCTATGGGTAAACGGAAAACTCATTCTAATTTGGGAAAAATGTAATTTACATTTTTGTCTACTCAAAACAGGTCAATGCACCCACTTTTTAGTTTGCCATTAAAACACTACTGGTTTTTAAGCTCTGCTCAAGAGCCCATGGTTTTCTCCTTATCTACATAAACTGCATTTAACATCTTTTTGCAAATGAGTGAGTTTGATACCAATAGAAACCCAGTACGGCACAGTAAAATAGTCCCTGATTTATTTAAGAGAATATATCTACAAAACAGAAAGGCAGATGTAGATTTTTAGCTTCATTATATAAGAATTAGTATGACTCCTTTTACAAACTCTTGGCTGCATCAGGGAAATAGCAATACCTTTCTATAATTTTAATAATGTCACAGGGTCAGCTGAAGCTAATGGAGTTGCACTGTAGATTAATTCAGACCAATTAGGATGGTAAACTAATTGAAGGTTTGTCACTCTTGCACAACAACACCACCACCACCAAACCTTTGTGGAAATTTCAACAGCTGCTGCTCCACCTCTCTGCCCAAAGTGGAGCCCCATAGCAGTGCTGGTTGAAGAAAACATGTGCCTGAGCTACTGCTGAAGGGCCTGAGAGTTCACAGGATGCTGAGGCAATTCATGCTGGAATGCTGAATGCATAAACTTCCACCTCTGCTCGCTGCAGGGGGAGCAGCACCCCTGAGCACAAGGGTGCAGTGGCACAGGAGTTATCTGAGCCAGTACTTCAAGCCGTAACTACTGGATCCATCAGGGCTGCCTGTGGACAACTCCAGAAGCGTCACAAAGCAACGCAGGTGGGTCCTGCTCTCCATTCTCTGTGACACAGCAGAGTGCTGCCATGTGACAGCATCCACTCCTCTCTGCTGCCCTGACATCAGCTTTCACCAGCAGCGCTCCCTCATTCACACCAAGGAGACTCTGACACTGGAAATGCTGATGGACCTGGACCCCAGTACCTGTAACAGCACTTGGGATTTTAGGGAACTGGTTAGAGGTCCTACCCTAGTGCCTGGGAAGTGGAGCACTGCAGGATGTATCCCCTACAGCCTCTGCTTCTCCCTGCCCTTCATGTTTATGGTCGGGTGTGCAGCACCACAGCCCCAGCCCTGCCCTACTCCAGACACCCTTCACAGCCCAGCGTGAACCACAGCTGCCTCTACACAAGCACAAACACACCCGCCCACACACCGTGGGGTGCAGAACCTTGTCTCAGTTCATGTTAAGTTTTGGCTGATTCATATTTTCATGTCTGTGAACAGCTTTAATTGTCTCTTGCTAAAAGAGACAAAGAAGCCACAAAGTCAGATCAGAATGTCGAAACAGGCAGAATTTTAAAAGACTAATTTTGAAAAGCTGCATCACACACTCACCCTTCATAATGACTGCTTTTAACTGAACCATTTCAAGAGAATTTTCACTGAATTCTAAGTTTCACTACCAAATGTTTATGATGCAGGATATTCTATGACTGGGTGAGAGTTTTCTTTTTTTTCCCTTTCTTTTCCTCCTGATGGACATTGCCATGAGAACTACAGTGAAATGCATTCCTCCTACTCTGGTGATAAGGTATACATTCAATTTTAAATTATAAAAGGCAATACTTTTTTTGGTGTTGTTACTTTTAGTAACACAAATCAGGCCAGCTGGAGATGTTATTTCTACCCTGGAGAGTCTTGTGCAATGTTTTAAATTGTAAAGGGAAATAAGTGATTCTAGCTTTTATGACAACACAATTCTCAGTGACTTCTCCTGGTATTATTTTTCTGGGAATTGCTGCACACTGCAGACTAACAAACTTCTATGAGCACCTTGAGAGAAATATGCATTTAAAAGTTTATTTAGGCAAGGTAAAAGATTATACTGAGAAGAATACATTAGCACATGCTAAGCAGAATAGAGCTTGATCTCCACTCTGCCTACATTTTCCTCATACATAAGTGGATAATCTAGTTTAAAAATCCTACTTCCACTTGGATGCAAAGTCGTAATCTTAACATTCCAGTCAAGCCCAACAGACAATCTTTTGTGAGAATAACTGGAAGCAGTTCTTCCTCGGCAACAACCAGTGACAATGAGTGACAACCCAAACAATTTAAGTGTAACTGGATTGTATAAAAAAGTTTCCAAAAGTAATTTGAAAATATTGATACTGAAAAATTAATTTCTCAAGCCAAAACAGAGTAAGCATCATGAGGAGTTCTGTGGTTTTATTCAGCATTAGCTCAGTTTAGATCCTTGGATAGATAGTACAAACTGAAAACAAGCAGCAACAACTGGTTGGTAAGCCTGCAGGAACAGGGCTGACACCTTGCAGAATTCCTGTGTCCTATGGGCAGTTTTTTCACTCTAAATAGCTTCTGTAACACCACTCTGCCCACCTTCCACAGGACATGAAAACACAGCTCTCTCCTAAACAACTGTTTGCAGACAATACCAATGATGTCCAAACTCATGTGGAAAACAAATTGCCCCAACCCTGCACTCCAACGCAGCAAATAGTTTTCAAAGGAAAACCACTAAGTTGCCTTTCCACTAATAAGCTTTAAAAACACATCTGTAAATAAGACTAAGAGAGCGACAAGAAGAACGCTTTAGAAACAGCGCTCCATAGTAACAGGTGGCTGAACACAAAAATATATTCTGATTTAGATTTCTAACAGGTTCTAGTTCTTTCCTCACACAATACATCCATCCTTTTAAAGGATCAAGATTAATTCAAATAAACACCTGTAAACAAATGAAATCTGAAGTCAGTAGTATCTTATAATGACATAAAGTGCCCTTTTTCTATCTGTTTCACTTCTCTGGCTGTATTTTCCAAACAATGAAAATAACATTAACTGTATGGACAGATAAAATTATCTTCTGGCACAGTTGGCAAGAAGCAATGCACAAAAAATGTACTAAGACTTCATTCTGCAATAGAATTGGTATTTTGGTACTAAGTGTATATGAAAAAATTACACCAATAAATTTTCTTCACTCAGGAGAAATATCAGCTTAATAGTTCTATAGAAATGGCAGGAAACTGCTGTAAAAGAAACTTGTTTCTGTGGGAAATGTGGAAAGAAGTGGACTAGTGTACTGTAGATACCTGAATTTATCCCTCTGACTTGAATGTTATATATGTAAATACAAGATTTGTAGATAAAAGTAGTCAGCCTTCTGCTCAACTTGTTCCCAACTCCACAGAAACATATACAGCTACTCCATTAGGAGCTAAGCTAACAGCTTTGACTGAAAATGAGGATTTTAGCTTTCTCACAATATTACAGGGATTCCTCAGAAAAACATATGAACTGGATTTACAGTTTGCTGGTTTTGTTACCCAGTCCAGTTCTAGGAAAAGTGTTTTCACACACAGTGCTCTCTATCCTAAATGATGACTAATTATTCTATCTTTTCCCTTGAGAGAAGTTCAGAATAAGCAACTCTAGAGTTCACGTCTACAAACATTTGCACAAACAAAAGCTACAACAGAAGCACGGTAGGAGTTAAAGAGTTTGGGTCACAAACATGGTTGGTGTGCTTTGTTACCCTCCTAAAAGGAGGGCAGAAGAGATCTACACCCCAACTTGCTTACAGTTCACAAAGAGCCAAGGTTAAAGCATCAGTTAAAAGGTAGCTTTCCACACAGGAGACAGAGATATTCAAAGGAGTTACAGCTGCTTAGTTTTGCTGGGTTTTGTTTGGTCAGGGTTTCATATATGACACATTTTAATAAGCTTTGGTTAATTGCTTCTGAAGGGCTCTTGCTGGAACCAATCCCTATTTTGTACAAATGTAACATGCATACAATTTTTAGTGGTTCTTCTGAATGAAACTAAATTTGTAAATACAAAACAGTTTATTATTCCCAATGTGTTTAACAGCTGCATTCTTCTGAGACACTGGAACGTGGAGAATACTGACAGAAATTAGTATGGAAGACTTGTGCTGAGCAAAGGATTCAATAGGGAAGGTGCACAAGGACCTCGAAGTTTTAATAGGACAACAGAGATGACATGCAAAAACAAGGTATGAATAAACCATACATGGCAGAAGAGACTGATGCAAATCTCCGAAGTCTGCAAGGAGCTCAGAAACAGCAACCTCTCAGCACCCTGTTCTGTCCCCCACACTTCAATTCCCTAATTTATTCTAGTCTAACACAACTGCAACTTCACAGTCTTCTTGAAGCAATCAACAAGTCTGTTGTTCAGAATGAACATCAAACTGATCATCAGAGCTAAATGGGACTTTCTCAGGCTGCCAGAACAACATTTTAAAAGAAATACATGATTACAATTTTAGGAAGTACGTTGTCACAAGTACAACTGGCCTTCATTTTCCTCTATTAGTGTTAGGCATGCATAGGTACTACTACTGCCAGGATGAAGGGCAAACTACTGCTGCAGCTACTCTATTTATTTCTCCCAGCTTCCCAACTGTGCTAGTTCTTCCCTGCTCTGTAGTCACAGGCCAAAGCCTCGACCAAGATCAGGGCTCCTGTGGCAAGACAATCCTTGCCTCAGAGAGATGACAGGTTAAATAGCGAAGACTAGCAAATGATAGGAGAAATAATGGAGGAAACTGGAGATAAAGTCAGTCGCCCAAGGTCACAGAGCAGGACACGAACACAATCCCTATCTAGACTTCCCTTCCTAATAGGTCACCTTTTCACTCACCTTTAGCTGAACTTTCTTCTTTGCTGCTTCTCCTCAGTTCTGAATAATTCATTCTCCAGCTCATAGTTCAAGATTTCTGTTCACATATGGTATCATTAACCAAGCAAGAAGTCTTATGCTGCCATATTAAAAGCACAGGCAAGATCAAAACTTTTCGGCCAAGACTTTTGTTGCTGGTTTCTTTATCCATATACATTTAGAATTGTTTCTTCTTTACTGATACTGGTGTAATTAATTCTGTCTCTGTCTGCCCATGGCAAGGACTTAATTTCTGCAATTCATAGCTCAAGACATGAAGAAATTCTGCATTCAGATTATCTGCAGCATTTCCTTTACCCCATAACTACTTTGGTTTTGTAGTTTACTGCAAATATAGCAACAAAATTTAGTCGCATAAAGGCAAACTGAGTTCTGCTACTAATAAAAATTCATCACTTTTACATGCAAGACTGGATCACCCATCCAAATAGCTTGGAGTCAGAAAGAAATCCTAACTTGTAACTTGTTTTAGATAAACAAAATTGCTGTCTTGACATTAACCAGACAAAGTTCCTGCACTGAATGAAGTAGACAGACGTGATTTCTGGAAGTGTTAGATACAGCTCCTGTTGACCCTAACTGCAGTAATAAACTGACATTTTAAAACTGAGATTGTCCATTGCTCAATTACCCTGAATCAGTCTGTCAAAGAGAGTGTCCTTTGGCTACCTTCTATTAATTACAGCATAGCAACCAAAGCAGTTGTAAGTAAAGTGCCTTAAGCCCTTAAACAGAATGCTGGTCACATCATCTGTCATTCTCCATGAATTCCACACCTAGATTCTGTACCTTCCTGGTTACATTTTCTTTGAGGGGTACAATACAAACTACTGTGTAATTCTAAATCACTCAGGAAAACAAAGGAGACCATGTGATGATTACTAGGGAAATTAGAACTGTAGGGTAGACAGTGAAGATGAGTAATAGCAACAGCACATTTCCTTCTGCTGTCCAAACTGATGGCGCACATCTCCCACAGTGGCCCCTCTTAACCAGCCATCAGCTTCCAGTAAAAACTGCAGGATATTGGGAGTCCTTTACCTAAATGTCATGAAACATTGTTTGAACAGAGGACAGTGTGAGTAAAAATAATCTAAAACTATTCTTTAACACTTAGGTAAATTACATCACCTAACTTTAGATCCTGAAATACACTGCATCAAGTATTTAATAGTAGACTTTATATAATAAAAATTCAATGTAGCATAAAGTGGTTGCTATAGCAGCTGGATGAAATTGCTCCACATGAGCTAGATGAGAGTGAGAAAAATGCATAAGATGTCCTGGCAAGAAATCTGGATGCTCATGTCTGATTACAGTGCACCAAGTTAAAGATTGCTCAGTACTCTTCAAACTCTATGGATGATGAGAGAGGTGGTCAACTCCAAACAAAGGGCTGGCTGTCCCTTGGTCAGGACGGCAAATGGGATAGCACAGCTCTCTTCGGCTGTGGTTGAGTATTGTGACAAAAGCTGGATGATAAATTATTTGGTTCCAAAAAATGGGCAGGCTTCCCTGACTAAAGCATAATTCTTGTTCCCAAACAATTTTATTTCTAACAAATCCCATGTCAAAAAGTGAAGAGAAACACAGAAACAATGAAACCACAAACCCCAAGAAATATTAATTTTCAAGCTGAACAGTGACTTTACTGAACAACGTTGTAAACTGGCTTACATGTGAGTGCAGAATTAGATGCAACAACTTCTGGAGATGCTTTAGAGCCTACACCATTCTGTGGTTCTATTTAAGCTGCATGTTTGGCCTCTCATTTCAAAGCTTGTCCTGCCCTTAAGTCAGGCCCACATACTGTTTCTCTTGAACAGAAAAGGAATAGAAAAGGGTTTTGAAGGCAGAAAACTCTCATTACTTACTCATGCTTAAATGAAGTGAATTTTCAAATAGGATGTAGAAATAGAACACAATTGATGCTTTAGAACCATTTCTAAAAAAGATCCTGTCATTTTTTCCAAAAAGAATTTCAGAAATAGTAGTGGCTGCTTCAGTTCCAATCAAATAAATGCCTAAGACCTCAGGATTAGAAGCACTGAAGAGAGCGTGCTCCTATGAGGGGAGAGGGGGGAGAGGACATGTTGTTAACTTAGTCACTCTTCACACATACTGGACATAGAACTTAAAGGCATAGAAATCCATGCAGCCTTAATTATGTATTCTTAATCTAAAAGCCTCTCATTTTCTACCATTTTCATTTAATTCAAAACATAAATGCTTTATTTTTGGCATAGTTTTCCCTGCTGTGGTGTCTTGAAATCCAATAGCAGTGCCAGCATATAGTAAATTAATCTGTAGTCATTCAAAAGACAGGCTGAAAGATGGACTAGGAATAAAATCAAAACACAGAACCATATTACTGCAGTAAGTATTTGAGCCAATACTATGTATCATTACACTGCTAATGCCAGCTTCAGCTTATAGAATCTCAAGTGCCTATGTCAACATTATAACACAAGAAATATCAGAAATTAGATCATAAAGAGCTGGTACCAAATGTGACTTTAAACCTCTAGGAAGATAAAGTTGTGCAAAAACCTCAGAGGGAGAAACCATGTGGTACACAGCATATAGTAACCTGTTCCTCACCATTTCCAGCACCGTGCTACCACAGGATGCACGGCAGGATGTGCAGCACCCTGCTGCTGTGAGCTGGTCTTCAGCCATAAGTACAGTTTAACAAAGGCAGCCTAAGCAAAACAGATCTCCTCCAGCTGCAGGGGCTGGAGGAGAGATCTCCATGTCCCCTTCCACTGTTGGACATCAGCCTATGTGGCCACAGTAAAAATCAACACTGCTGGGAAATGAACTTCTTGGAAACACACAGCAGTGAAGAGAAACAACCATGACATACAGGAAAGACTGAATATGAGCTGATATCAAATTTCCTACTGAAACCTGTGTGTTCACATCACTTTCTGGCAGAGTACTATTTACATATTGGAAACAAACAGGGCTCACCTTCCCTTTCAATTGACACAAAAGCACAGCGGCATTGTACCTCTGGGGTCCTTAAAAATGTTTGGAGGAAACCAATGTGAAATGGTTCAAATGGGAAGCTGACCCAGGAGCCTCCACAAAAGACAGATTTTCCTGAAAGCATTTTAAAGAGCACCCAGGCTCTCTTTCCACTGACTTCATTTATGCCAGCCAAGCAAATTCAAATCTTCTACTGGCTGAAGCGCCTTCAAAATCTGGCTACTGCTTTACACAGTCCATTACCTTTCACTATCAATCTCCACCTAATTTTTGATCCAAGCAGCGCTTTACACTCAAAAAAATCAGTACAGTTTTAAAGCAGTGATTAATGTAAAAAGTTTTGTCACATCACAGACATACATAAAACCATTTCTTACTAGTTTTAGAGTAGGTAAGCAAAAACTCACAAACAAGCATATATTTGGGGTGAGCACGGGGCTTCAGGGGGACATGGGGACAGACAACACAGACTTTGGATAACCAGAAGCTATGTGCAAATTTATAGTTCAATTTATTCAGTGCTGTAAGTGAGGCTAAATATCTGGGAATGTAGCTTATCCGTTTCAAACCTGCTGTCACAGAACTTGGGGAAAAGAAGTAAACACCTCTCAGTTTAATACTACCATGAGGAAACCACACACATTTTTGTCTGAACAAATATATCACATTTAGAGTACCAAAAGAGAGGGCAAGACAAGCCTCTTACCTCAGTCATAAGAGCCTGAAGTTCCAACAGCAGTCTGCAACTTCTGCAAACAATTTTCCACCACCTGTAAAAACACAAATTTTTACTATTCACAAAAAAAAGTCCCATTCATGCCCTTTGCCAATCCCACATACTACTACTAAGTACTCTATTCCAAGTGTGACAGTGCTAGCATCTTTAGTAGTAGGACGTTTGATTCACTGACAGAAGATGCAAAAAAAAAAAAAAAAACCCCCCCAAAAAACCCCCCCCAAAAAAAAAAAAAAAAAACAAAAAAAAAAAAAAAAAACCCCAAAAAAAACCCCCCCCCAAAAAAAAAAACCAAACGAAAAAAAGAAACCAACAAAATACCCATACCCCAAATCTGAACCAGTCTGAAAGCAGACTGAAAAAGAACTTATTTCCAGAAATTTTAACTGTATTATTTTCCTACTCTATGAAATTGTTTATACAAATAAACTGCAATCTAGTTACACCTTCATAGACAAAGAATTAAAGTATAGTAACATAATTAATGCCAACCAAGATGCATCTACAGGAAAAGCATCTCAACTAACTTGATGAGATTAAGAGGTCATATTAAAAAGAAAGTTGTTTGATGTAGTTAGAATTTTATGTGGATAAATTAGACCTAGTACTTCCCGAAATGTTGACTTTGAACCTGAAATGAAACAAACTCATCACGTACTAATCAAATCAAAAACTGATTAAGTAACAAATCTCAGCTGAAAGTTGTAGCAGAATATCCACATCAGGGGAGCAAAGCTTTTAATGGGTTCCCGCAGGTTCTACAGGCTTTTAATAATTTACTTTTTACAATTAGCTACCCAATGGGAAAAAATAACAGTAAAATCTGGACACGAGACAGAGGAAGAAGTAAGCAAGAAATAGGGTGTGCCATGAATGTACAAGGCCAAATACCAGCCAGAGCAGCTTGCACTTTAACACTTCTAAGCATAAACACAAGCAGACATTTTGGCACAACTTAAAGCTGGGAGAAGGAATCTTTCTGAATTCCTGTGTCACAGATACCAGTTCAAGCTCCAAGGTGTTTTGGTCTTGGCTTGTTCTTCTTACAGAGGAACTTCAGCTCTAGCATTTTTGATTTTAAATCCTACTCTGTATGTGGATGTGTGGACTCATCTAAATGCACATGAACATGTACAGAACAGCAGGTTCTTCCTGGGGTAACCAATAAGGGGAACACATGTTATTTACACAAAAGGATTAACATGTTGCCGTGGAGATATAATATGTTTTTTTGATGGATACAAGTTCCTCTCTAAAGTGAGGGATGAAATTAAACATCCCTGGGTCATTACACTCCAAACAATGTGCCAGAATCAGTGACAACCAGCAATTCCTTCTTGCCAACATGCTCCTGAAGACGGGGAAATTTATTTACAAAAAGATGGAACAAAAACTTCCCGTAAGTCAAAATTCTGTTATTTCTCAAGCTATTACTGTAACTCCAATATTACTTTTCTCTTTTACTATCAAATTTTTCTTTAAAATCTCTAGTTTGAAAGAGGCCATGGTCAGCATTTTAAGCATCTCCAAAACAACCATTTGCAAAATTGACTAAGTACCAAACAAAAACACAACCTATGTGTAAACTTGAGACGAAGGGCCAGTAGAGTAACTGCAACAAATAAGCCATTTGCACTCACACTGGTTTCCCTCATCAGGTTCAGAAATAATGCTGGCAAATTGTTCTTCACTCACTCTCTTTTAATCATCCTATCCTCATTAATTCCCATCATACCATGATAGATACAACAGAAAACATATTCTAGGAAAGAAAACATATCTATAGAACTAAAAATTAATTTTTCTTAAGGTCATCAGAAGTCTGGAATAAAAACTGTTCTGAAAGGTAATGATTGTCCTTTATTCGAACAGGACAGTATCATAAATAATAAATTATATCATATTAACTGCCACAGGGTGCCCAGAGAAGCTGTTGCTGCCCCTGGATTCCTGCAAGTGTCCAAGGCCAGGCTGGATGGGGCTTGGAGCACCCCTGGGACAGTGGAAGGTGTCCCTGCCCATGGCACGGGGTGGGACTGGATGATCTTACAGAACCCTTCTCACCCAATCCATTCTATGACTCTGTTCATTTCAGAGCATAACCCAGCACTTGCTTCACAAGCACAGTTTCCAGGAACCAGTTTGTTCAGCTACACAGGTTAAATAAATCAAAGTATGGGGTGCATCTCAAGTCAGTTACAGTTGTAAGTCACTTTTCAGAACTGAAATGTGGTACAATTCCATGCCGGCTATAATCCAGTGCCCCTGCCAATGGCTCTCAGAAAAGCAGACTCTCACTCTCATCCCCTCAAGCACTTTGTTCACAGCCCTCCCCTGCCCTGGTGCACATGCTGATCTGACCAAAAAAGCCAACTCAAAAATCAGGACAACCCCCATCATCTTGCTATTCAAGGACACAATAAATTAATATTTCTCAAGTTATTAAGGGACTCAAAGACCCATATATATGTGTAACTACCTTTCCAAATACAGGCCTTGCTTGTCAAAAATCTACAATGTTCAAATGAACAACGGGATTCAAACTTGCTATTAAACAGCACATCTGCCTCAGATGTGACTACAGCTATTAGAGTTCATACCAAGTATTTCAGCATCTCCTGTGGTAAATTATTTCCTGTAACTGAGAAGTAATTATCACAAAGTTATTCGGTTATCAGACTTTTAATGATGTTATAATTGCTTTCATTGCACAATTGATTTGTCACAATGTTTATATTAAAAATATTATTGACCTCCTGCCACTCTTATGACATAATTAAAGTGTCAGTTCAGTTTAACATGTTGCCCTCCCCTGCTGTTGAACACACACCACAGAAGCCACAAGGCAGCTGCAGTCACTCTGCAGCTCAACAGCTGTATGAGACCCTCGCCAGATGTTATTTTACCATCTATTCCCCAAATTCTTACTTTCTCCATACTTCATCTTGGTGTTTGAACACCTTAACTTCATTTTATTTAGATGCACTTCATTTACCCCCACTGCATCATATTCCTCTCTTTGTACAGAACTTATCTCCTGTTCTGTAGTTTTCCTTTGGACACTCACTACATTTGCACCAAAACCAAATTAGTTTCTGCTTCCCTTTGCCTGGTGTTTTTCTTTTCGATAAAATAATAGCCCAAATAATTCACTTATTTTTTTTTTCCAAAGTGTTTAACTTCCACCTCTTTGCCCAATTATTTTTCTTGTTCATTTCCTTCAGGAGATTTTGCTGAATCTCTCAAAGAACAGACCAAAGGAAGTGCAAATACACCAGTTTTTGTCTTGTTTTAGCAGCCCCTTCAATCCATGCCTGTTTAAATAGATTTGCTATGGAATTCTTACCTTCCACAAGCTGTTCTAAAATAACATGAGAAGTCTGTGAGGAACCTTTTGAAAATGAGAGCCCTAAAATCTAATACTGTTGACATCTTTATTCAACATTACTACCTTCATACAAATCTAAGCAAGACCCATCTTTCCCTTGTTTTTCTTGCCTGGCAATGAAAGTTCAGCTGATGGAAGCTCAGCAGTTGGCCAGCACCAGGGAGTTCATATACTTCGCATACTGACTTCTGCAACTATATGAGGTCATTAAACCATCCATCTGCCTACACATTTTCTCCTGCACCTCAGAGATGTCCACACTTTAAAAGCTATAGGGGATTAAAAATGTAACGGGGGAGAGGGGGGGAAAAAATCACAATTAGTATTACTCCATCCTCTAGAATCAAGCCAACATGATTAGGAATTAGGGAACTACATACACATAGTACTAGAAAAAACCAGATGCCCGTAACAGTAGAAATTCTGCAGTATGAGAGTTTAAATATATCCTTTAGGTAGTAAAAAGTGAAGCTGATACCAAAACCAAATAATACTGAAAAAAATCTAAAATACATGAACCATTAAAAACCCTAGAGAAAAACCTTTGTCAAAAAAAGTAAAAAATAATAAATATTTTAGGTGTTTGGGCATTGCTGGCATTTAAGTTACTGCATTACTAAACTAAAAGGAAGAAAAAAAACCCCAAAAGTTATGTAACACACATATGAATCACCACTATCTGCAGTGGGAAGCAAATATCCAGTAACTCTTTTAAAATGTCTGTATTTAGACAGAATTCTTGCCTGTGTAGGAATCTGAAATGCCACATCAGAACTAGACTACATCTGACTCCAGGAGTAGAATAACCACCTGATCTGCAGTGAAGAGACACCAGTTTAGATCAGGAGCAACTTCACTGAAGTCAAGGAATTGAGAGCAAATCTGGCCCTTGCTTCAGTACCCACATATCCATTCTCTGACAGGCAGTAAGAACATTAAGCAGTAAACACACAGATAGATGAATTTTAAAGGGTAAATTTCAGAACCCATACTATCACTCTCTAATGCCCTTCACATCATGTCCCCATTTAAGTGCTTGTAAGGATCTCCACAAATTCTGAATATTACATTCTAAGAACCTATGGCCAGCTGTGTGATTGTTTGTATGAGGAGATGAGGTTTGCCAACAGGTGGGAATTAGCTGTCTCATTTAGCCCACTTACCACTCATTTAGATCACCAAAATGATAGAAACAATAGGAGGAATACCCTTGTGAAGCCAGAGTTACAGTCTCACCCTTAAAAATGGCTTTTTCAGTATAGATATTTGCATGTCCCAAAACAGCACTAATCTGCTTATGAGAACCACGAATGCCAGAATATATGCATTAGCCCTATGGACTTGGAAAGAACAGGAACTCTTACATCACAGAAGGCTTTTGCAGAAAACCTTCCAAACAGATCTGACTGCCAGCCAGCTTCAACTACAGAATTCAGAACAAACAACACAGATTTGGGGGTAGGAGAGGCAGGCTAAAAAATACAAAATTCTCACACAAAAACAAACCTTACATCACATAAACATTTCAAACTGCTACCATGCTACCAGTTGCTTAGCAATGTCCTCTCCTCTAACAAAAAGCTGCCTTTTGTTCCTAACAAGTTCTAACAGCAGAGCCAGCAATCCTGGTACTCAGGCTTTAAAGACACTTGGGAGGACAGCGAAGCTGATGGTGGGAGAGCACTGCACACCGAGTGTCTGCCTGCCCCGCTCGTCTCTCTCCAACTTGCTCGGTGCCTGTTCTGCAGTGCTCTCTTTCCACAGCCCTACGGACCCCTGCGACCCAGTGGCACAGCAGTAAACAGCTCATGCTTCCCACCTGTGTCACCTCCCTGCAGCTTAGGGAGCTGCAGCAGTTCCCTGAGGGTCACAGGGCTGGCCACACACAGGCACAAGTGTGGAAGGAGTGGGATATCACCTTTGCTTAGCACAAGCTGTTCCACCAATTTAGACCATCTCCTCCAGATTCCACCGTAAGGAAGCACGACTGAAGACTTGATTCAACTTTCTATTTAAAGCCAAAATCGTTCTCTTGTTACAATGGTGTATGAGAAAGACAATACTGCCAGTCTACCAATGCTTAAGAGCTCTTTACAGGAATTTCGCTCTTCTCAGAACAATCTCTCTTTTCATAACAACTAATCCCTAGCATGCTGATGATGCTCCACGCAGAGAGGTGGAAGAGATCAGGCAGAGCCGAAGAAATCTATAAGGCATTTTTTGCCAGTCTGGAGGCAGACTTTAAAGAACTTACTTTTCATATACTCCCTGCCATGTTGTGTTCTGCACATGAGTGCACAGATAAATTTGAACCCCATTTCTCAGATATTAAATCTCTCCATCATGCTCCATTTGGACTTTGAAGAATACAGGGCTAAAATTAGACACACAAAGTTACAGCAGCAGGACCAAAATTAGAGACCTAGTTAAAAAATATCCAGAGAAAATTTCTTTTGGAACATTCATCATTCACATAGCAAGGTATGACCTGATGGTGCAAGTGTCCTTTTGTGGTTCGTGGATTTTTTAAATGCAAACCACAATACTTAAAATCATTCATTTATTTCTTTTCTAGAATCCTGAAATACTAAAACATCCATCTTAAATTCTATCATGATCACTGAAATATTTTCCCCCCAGAATCCCACCAAAATAACAAACAATTGCATTTGACGTAACAGTAAATTGTGAAATATAGACGCCAAGATCTGAAACTAGTTATCATTACATATACCTTTCTCTGTTTTAATCAGTTATCTGTCAGTTAAAGAATTTGATTATATTTTTAATTAATCAGGCAACTTTCAAAAAAAGCAGTAAGATGATTACTACTGTTATTTTCTAGCTATTCTGAGTTTAAACTTAAAGAATGTCTTTTGGGAACACAGTCCTTTATTTTCTGGCAAATGATGCAATTAACATTCACCAGCATGATTAAGTAATTGTTAATTATACAATCAATTGCTTCAGGAAGTTTTTCACAAAACATTCACATACATGTACCCCTTTCCATTTCTATGCAATCTAATGACCACTGAAAAATACTGTGGATACTCTAGATCCATCATTTCAAAGAGGACGTATAGAGAAATTGATATAACACAATTGATTCTTATCAGATGTAATTAATCACTCTCAAGTACAATTCCTTATTTCTGTGCTGAATTCAGGCTCAATTGGCAATACCATTCTTGACCAGACTCCTATCAAACTCTCCATGTGTCACTGAGCCATCCATCAACATTCCACATATAATGTAAAGATGTACAAGAAAATGAATGTTGGAAGACATGCTTCATACCAAGCAATCCTCTGAAATAGCTGAAAAACAATGCAGCAAACTGCAATGACAACTGTAGACCTTGTAATCTACAGAGTTTTTGTGTTCTTTCCCGTGGTATTTTAGAACAGGTTCTGAGCAGTTCACCAGGGGGTTGCCACCAATGACACTGTAGGGGAAGGTACCATCAGAGCAGCTCAGGATCCAAAGGCAACCCCAAGACCTTCATAATGCTCCATGAAGAGGTGAATGTCCAGCTGCAGCTCCCGGGCCATTTGCTGCAAGCAGCATCCTGCCAGCCCTCAGAACACCAAACCTGGCAGTGTCACACTCACGTGGAGAGTGCCCTTTACAACATGCCTTAACTTTTGGTCAAGCCCCAAAGTGCTCCAGCAGTTGGACTGGGGGATCATTGGAGAGCTACCAGGGAAAATCAGTCCAAAAAGGGTCACCAGCAGCCCCTTAGACAGGTCACAGTATTCTGGCAGAGTAGGCAAGATCTCAGAGGTTTGTGACACTAAATAGTATTAGTGCTGCCCAGTTAGTGGCTCCATTCCTGACACTGAAAGCAGGAAAGTCTCCCCTGGATCACCAGGAATGCAGGATAGGTATTAGCAGCCTGGTACTGCAAAATGAAGAGGTAAATTGGGAAGTTTCCTGACACAGGACAGAGTCAGGCCTGTGCATTTAAAATATGAACAAACGGAAACATTTTAACAACTTATCCAGCCCTTATACCAGACAGAAATGGGGAAAATACTGGTAATTGAAATCTGAGTTTCCCTGGGAAGCTCGTAAGCACAAACCATCCACACACTTTAAACAAATACAATCAGCTCCACAAAAGGAAGTCTTCAAGGCACTCTCAGGGCTTTACACTCTTTGAAATCCTCAGAACTTGCTAAAAGCAGGTGGCTGATTTGTTATACACGATTTTGTACTTTGGTTTCTTGATTTACATGACAGTCAAAACATTTCACGAAACAGCAGATTTCTAAGACAACTTTCTGTACTTTAAACCAAGTTTAAAAGCACTGAAGTGCTAATAAGAAACAGCAAGGTATCAGACAGATTTCAAATGCTAGCTTTCAATTGGACTGAAAATTATTTAGAAAAAAATCTTATTAAAAAATAATAAAAAAATAAATTTCAAAAAGCTAAAATCCTTTGCTAAAGACTGCTGTCAAATAGGTACTTCATCCTCCATCCCTACTAATGGGTCTGTCTTCATTCAAGATCTGCTTTATTGGATTCCCCCATCCCCCGCACTAATATACATGAAAGACCATCTCTAGCACATCCCCAGTATCAAGCAAGAAACCCCCACTCATGCAGCAAAAGGACAGGAGGAAATGAAAACTACTTTCAGTGAAGTCATGCACTGAGCTGATTCTCATCTTGAAATATTTTGACTTGATTTCAAATATGGGGATAAAAAAAATATTTTTTTGCAGGCAGGTTTACTTTATAAGAAAAAGATCTTTTAATGGAACAATTTTCCTTTGAAAAGATGTTTCAAAAGTAATATTCTCTCCCAGACTGTAATTTACAAACTATTAGGTTTGTCCATGACAGACAAGAACACTTGTGGTGATGAATTCTATCAAAGGCACATTGGCCAAATAACGTTCTCCAGATGATTTCAGAGGTGAAGACATGAGGAAAGTTATCATCACCCTGCAGAAGGACTGAATTTCCAAGCAGGTTATACTTTCCTACTTTTCTTTGCACGTGCAGTTACTCTGTATAAGCCCAAGTGGGAAGTGCCCCACAATGAGCACGACCACGAATTCAGAGGAGCTTTCACTCCCTGCAGGGCTGAGCTCAGGTCACTACACAGGAACACACAGGGCTGTATTTCCACTGCACGGCACTGGCCTTGCCCACAAAAATGTGTCACTTAGTTCACTAAGTACTAACTCAACTATTTCTAAATTATTGGTCAAAGCTTGTAGAAAAAAAATACAAAACCCTTTAATTTTTATTTTCCCATACAATAATTTGGTGTTGATAATGTCCTTCTTGGAAAATTGGAAACATCAAACCTAGATGAAAGGCTTGAGAGCCCGGGGCAGAGCCTGAGGGGCCAGGCCCTTGTAGCCTGTGGCACTCAGCAGTTGACGGAGACTCCCAAGAGCCACAAATGTCAGCGCTCCCTAAACATAGTGCTTATTACTACATCACAGCTTTTCAAATTCAACAGCTGAATGAAGGAGAAACAGTAAGTTCCAGGAAAAAAAAAATGCTACAACTATCTCAGGAAAGAAAGTAAACCAAACCAGTGGAAATACCTTCATATTTTGACATGATCACTGTCAAAGTTACTAACTCTTCATAATTTTTGTACTTTGAACTTACAAAAGCACAAACAGGAATTACTCCAGCTCTACTTGCTCCTCAGAATATTTTTTACTAGATTTTATATTATCATGTATTTTAAAGCTTCATAAGCATGTGCTTCACACAGCTGTGCTATCTTACATTAAACGGGATGAGTGACTATATCTGTCCCTAAACATCACCTGCATCTGTTATAGTCCCTCTCTTGTTCTCTTCAATTTAGTAACTACCATCACTGCAGGAGGCTGCCATTTTTCTTCCTTCATATTTTGAAAATAAATCCTGCATGTTTTAAGACCATTTTTAACTACTATTTTCTTATTAATTAGCAGATTTATGATGCTGACAACCACAACACAGACCTAGGACCAGTGCTTCGCAGCTCCCAGTAACTATTCTGGCAGAAAAAAGCAAGTCACCTCTCAGCTCCTTTCAAGTGGCAGCTCACTCTCCAAGATCAAATTGTATACATGGGAGGGGGTGACAGTCCAGCATCACCCAATAGACTTTTGAGGAACTCCCCACTCCAACTAACAAATGTGCATGGTAGTTGTACCTCACAGTATACACACTAGAGTATCTGTAGAGCTCTACAATCTGTATTTTCCATATAGATCTAAAGGAATACTCACAAGTGAATGCTCTGTACGCTTTTAAATCGTTAAGTATGAGCAATTAACTGAAAGATATAAATCTTCCAACTGCTGAAAGAATGAGTAATGCATCTTCTAACTGATGGCCTGCAAATGCTGTAAAAACCTCAGGCTTACAGAAGTGTTCTTCTCCCCAGCCCCTACTGCTTTCCAGATATCTAATTATTTTGAAGTACAATTTCAATACATGAATAATCTCAGCAAAATACTGTAAGTAGATATTGATGTTGTCCTACAAAGATGTCTTCACTGGCTGTAAAACCCATTTAAGACTTGTTATGCTTTTTGCGTATTTTCATTTTTTTTTATCTGCTACCAAAGACTACGTATGTTTCTAATATACAATTTTAAATCCATTATAAATCAGTCTGGAATTGACACAAGGTAGAAGCTACAGGCACCTGGCTTAGATACAACAAATACATCATAAATCTCATTTGAAAGTTTAGGAAAATACTTTCAGATTGAGCATTTTAACTATTATATTAAATAAGAGATATTGCTTATAAAAACAATTTATACTCCCAGCAACTGCAGAAAAGGCAAGAGCATTTCAAAAAAATCCCAAAATGAATGATTAGCTAGTAACTTCTCTAACTGCCATCACCCTAGCATCTGCTTCTTATATGTCTCTAGGTAAGAAAGGTTCTTTAGTTGTGGAAATCAAAAGAAAAAAAGGGAAGCCTAAGAGAAGTCTGTTGACATACTGAGTCCACTGCCTCAAAAAGGTTACAGTAACCTTTTAGGTTAAAAGTGAAAAATCAATTCTCTCTGTTGCAAGTGGTCTCTCTAAGGCAGCCCACTCGGATTGTTAAGAGTGTGTTTTGGTTAACAATGAGCTAAGCAACAGACGTCTGGGTAGAGCACACTCACGCAAATGTCTAATAGTAAAAGCATTCCAAACAAAAGGGGAATTTCTATGGCAACATGAATCTAAAATATCTATATATTTAGAGATGGGAAGTACATAAAAAAGGTGCCTCAGAAATGCTTAGAGAAAGGAGAGATCTCCTAGTTTGTCCCTTCGGCACCACAGACTGTGCCAGGCTCCTGTTATAACCAGAAGGTGCTGCTACATTTCTGCTGAAATGAGCCTGTGCTTTTCTCTAACAATTTTACAATGACATATCAGAAGAAAACTCAGCAAAAGACAAAGAAAATTGGGCAGTCTGGTCTTAGTCTAATTTGACAGACAGCCAAAAGTGATCCATTTTTACATACAGTACATTGCACACTTCAAAAATCAGCACTGCTTGACTACACCTTTTGATGCTGGAATTGTGCCTCATCTCTCCAGACTGATTAAGACCTTCCACAGAATCCAAGAGGAAGCACCTCTGAAGTTAACTTTATTAATGAAGATGCTGCTGATCTAAATGTGATGAAGAGGGTAAAATTAAATACAGCAGAAAGTGCTTCTAAATGGAGGACTCAACAGTTTTAGAAATTACGCCAACATCAGAGTTCAAAACTGATGGCAACATGAAGCTTCAATGCTGGGCAAAATCAGAATTTAGTGCTAGTCAGTACATAACTGAACACAGTACACTGTGTTTTAAGACTTAGCAATAAAGATGGGCTGTTCAGACCCCGGAACAGTTTTGCAAGAGGTTTATCACCCTAAACACACAGCTAGAACTCTGTACGTATTTCCTTTCCCTAGACAAGGATTCAGTCTTTGAAGCAAAAGGCAACACTTTAGTCTACAGCGTTAGTGAAGAACAATGTTATAAATAAGTTTGAGTCCATTCAAATTAATTATGTTAATGAGTTAATAATGTTAGTTTGGGAAAGTTGGGCTAGTTGGTGTCAGTGTTAACTATGCTGAAGCTACTAAAAAGCGAACGTTGCGCTGGGTGTAATATCCATATGTATTCGCTAGATGGCGTACGTGAGATCACCCGTATAAGGGGAGGGTGATCTAAAATTTCTAGATTGTTCCAACAGGAGAGAGTGATGTCATCGCGAATACGGACTGGACCAAGCGAGAACCAACCAGGAGAGACCCCTAGAAAACGACTGGACAGGAACGCATCAGACATACGAGCCAATCATGTCCTGACAAAGCAGCCAATAACACGCAGGCTCCGAAACGGACCAATGGGTGTAATGGACTGGGTATAAGACAGATCCGGTGTTTTGCACCAAATGCTCTGCCCCTTATACACTTTTGAGGGTGAGCAGCGAGCGATTCACACACTGCACTCGGGTCTGCCTTGCCGTGAGGAGTTGCGGGCTTATCTCAAAGCTTCCATTTCTGGTTGTTGGTTAATAAAGTGGTTCTTTTCTTTCTGCAGTTGGGAGTGCATCCTTGCTCTCTCCCTCTTGACAACAAGAGTACAACATTGTTTGCACACACACACACACAGACCATCACAGCCAGTACGGAGAGATGCAGTTTGGGAAGAGGTATTTTGCTACCCCAAGTGCTTGGTTAATGAGCTCATTAAAAAGAAGTAACAGCATAGTGATTCGTGCTTTGCCTTCCTGTAAGAAGAGACTGGTCAGCTATCCAAGAACACTGTCACAAGAACCATCATTTTGTAAAGCTGACATTACACTGACCCACTTTCAAAAGCAGCTACAACAGTTTGTCATCTCAGGAAACCTAAATACATCTGTAAGTAAGTGTTTTACTTGCACAGTGAAGAGAACTTAAAATTCAGCTTATTTTGCTTTTCCAGGGAAACATGATCAGCATGAGAAGAAATCTGGAATATTTTACCAGTTGTAACTTCTATGAAGTCTGACTGCTTGACTCGGCATTATAGCTCCTACAGTCTTTCCAAACTAATTAGAGATAAACTATTATGACACTCACAAAAAATGCACTTGGTGGATATCTGAGTTCTATTAAATTAACCACATCATTTTATTTAGTGACTCCTTTCCCTACTGCATGTGACATGCATCACATCAATGACTGGGTTTTCAACTACATCTGCCAGAGGTCAAAATAAAGCAAAAAAAAAAAATTACTTACTGTATTTGTCATCATAAGATGCCTTATTTTACAATAAAAATATTTGTACTGCATACCAAGCTGTAAGGTCAATGACCGCTTTCTGAAACTCATTAAAAGTGTAGTTATGCTAACAGACCATCCCGATTTGACTTCCACACACAGCTCTTGTAACAGTCAAACCTCCTAAGGGGCCAACAAAATTAGTCAAGAGGGAATGCCTGCTTTCCTAAACTAATACTAGAAATGTTGGTGGTTACAACCTAAAGCTGACTGAGGTAAATGGGAAGCTATCTACAGATTTCTTTCATTCTCATCCAAGCTAATTATATCGTCTATGTTCTGCATAGATAGCTCAGTTAAAAAAAAAAAAAAGGAACGAAAAACCAAACAAGTGATTCAGAAGGCAACGGAAATGGGATCAACTGAACAGCTCCAAGATCACAAGGAAAAGCTCCTTCCAGAAAAAAATGTCATCTGCATCTGTACAGGAGTATCTTGGCAACAAATGCTGCAAGATGGGGGCTATCCCATTTCACCCCCAAGTCAAAAGGAGGAGCTAGTGGACACATATAAAAAGGTCTCCAAAGCCCTCTGCCCTACTTTACATGATTCTTTCCAAGAAACCTCCCAATTCTCAGTGACACAGCATGAGGACATTTGTTTACTTAACTACCCTAAGTTGAATTTCATGTCAATAAAGACAATATTCATGTTATATAGAACCATATTCAATTCTGACTTGAATTTAGTTTAGGTTATTGAGTTGTTTGGGAAGGAGGTCGTTCATTTGGCTGGCTTATTGGTTGGCTGGTTGTTTTTTGTGGGGGCAAGGGGGTGGGAGGGAAGGTGCCTTATTACTTCATGTTACAGATCCAAGAAAGTCTGAGAATGAGCCTAGAGTTCCTCCAAAGGAGTGGCAGAACACACAGAAGACGATTCTGAAGACTTGAAACTGGTGAGATTGTACACAACGGGATAGTCTGTCATTGGCTTACTAATCTTGCAAGAGAAAAAAAATTTGACTTTGTGCTGGCAAGGAAGGAAGTGGGTAGGGTTAAGGCAGGCAAAATGTTTGCTGTTCTGCTGGAAAAGAACTTCAGAAGCAGAGTTCTCCATTTCAAATGGGCAGGAGAAAGGCACTGAAATCACATCATCCACATCTTCCATGTACACACACCACACAGAAAGAACAAAGACACCACGGAAAAACTTTCTAGTCTGAACTAATTAGGCACAAATAAAGACATCATTAGAATGAACACGTGGACACCAAGAAAATTTGTACTTCTTAAAATAGCATGCAGGCACCATGAAACAGATTCAGCACTCCAAAGGAACATTGCTCCAGCCCCCTGGTTGACAAACACAGACCACTGCTGAGACACATCATTTAGCTCTCTCTTTGAGCTGTGCTACCTTGGGTGGTTAATTGGATAGTGCCATGGTGTAATTGCACACAACTGTTCAGTGTAAAATCCTCAGTTACTGGAATCAAAAAGTTTGAGAAAAAATAGAGAAAAACTCCAATAATTGTTTTAAAGTAAGTTGACAAGATGTTTTTGCTTCCACTCTACTGACCAGACTTCTGCCTTTCTTGTCTGCTTTAAACTTCATGCTACCAGCATGTCAGTTCCGTGACAAAAGCCAACCTTAGCAATGCAAGGAGACAGTATTAAATTCCAATTGCTGAAGTTTCAAACAATCTCTGTTTGAGAAACAGACTCACAATTGCCTACATTATTTCAAATTTTGAACTTTAAATTAGTCTAGTAGCTGTCACATGGTTTTGAGGGATGGTTCCAATGTACCGACACCTCACACAAAGAAAAACATTCAAAATACACATGCACGAAGTAATTAACTGCTGAAACAGATGTAAAGCCACAGAAAACTGTATGTGTTAGAGTGCAGAGAGGAACAAAAGTGGTCTTTGCTAGCCAGCAGCGAGGGGAGCACACCAGGACAGCTCTACTGCCCAGAGCTGAGCACACACCTATTTTCTATTCGGTTTCAGAAAGTCAAATGCACAGAAAGCTGGGAGAGTTGTCAAAAAATTGGCACAACTATTCACCATCTGACCTTTACAGCATACAATCCCGCCAATACCATAATGCACACTTAGTTCACCTCAATCTGTTAAATGCTTTCTGCTGCTGATATTTACAGCCCTAACAACTAGACAATGCCTAAGTGAATCGCTGCGCCTGTGGGCTGGAGTAAATCATGCTCCACTTAGTTCTAGGATTTTTAGATCATAACAATCACCAAATCAAAACTACATTTAATGGTGTTGAGAGAACTTTCACAGATACATACACAATTACTGTAAACAAAGGTGCCATTTTTCTGGTGATAAACCCACTCTCCTGAGCCTGGCCAGTTGAGAGAAAATTGCAATCTCTTAGAATCTTCCTACAGATCTAAACCTCACTGGCACCCTGCTGTATTTCTTGCACACATCTAATAAATGGTGCAACCACTTTAACCTCTTCCACTTAAGGCAATGGTTTATGACACCCAGCCATCACTTCTGATATTAACGAATGAAGTTTTGCAAAGACACAGTACACTCAGTATACTGTGCACCTGTAAACACAAGACACAGGCATACAAACTGGCAAGAGAATACATAAGAAACAAATAAACACAGATTTCCTTCATGGATTATCTGGTCATTTCAAGAATGAGTGACTTCAGATCTGCATTCCCTCTAAAATTTGGGCTATATTTGGGCCTTATTTGTTGGCAATTTCCATTCTTGCTAGAATGAGCCTAGTGCACTACAAATGAATTGACACTCGGCGACCTTTGCCAATATGATTGATATTGCTACATAACTAAAAGGCAGTAAAGCATATGTAATACTCCATCTGTATTACAGTCATCATTGACGGTTTACATTTGCTGGAGTTTAATTAAGCACAAAGACAGAACTGATGATTTCTGGTAGAGCAATTCCCCCCCACCCCCAAAATATTGCTACACCATCTGATTTTATAGAGAAAGAGTTGGCAGCTACTCCTGCAGTTAAGGGATAGAGTTAAAAATATGAATGCTGTTATACTTAATTAGATATTCCATATACAGTTTTTCTTCATCAACTAATTTATACATAGATTAGTGCTGCTTTATTATGCTATTACGTATTTTAGATATGTAAAAATACATTTAATCTGAAAGAAGACAACTTGCAGTTAAAAGAAAAAAATTAATCTGATTAACTTCAAGTTATTTAAGTAAATAAAAATGCAGCTAAAAAATACCTCATGCCAGGATTATGAGCAAGCAGTGATCCTGCTACAGCGATGGTGGTGAAACATTTCAGCAGTGTACCATATAGCCATGGAGTCCTGAGCGATTTTAGCTCTTGCTTATCTGAGTTCAGCTGCCCTTTTTTTTTTTTTTTGTTAATTCTATACACCGTCTGTAAAGCCTCTCGATGCTTTACACTGCTAGATTCAGAGACAGTTTCCACCACATGTTAATGTGTATTCTTAGGGAAAAACTACTTATTATACAGACACTACGAACAGCTAAGCTGTGTTCCACTTGAGAAGAAATCCCTTCTGTCGCACGTGGCCACTCGTAAACCACCCATCCCACATGTCTCCCATGGGGCATCCATCTTGTTTGGCAAAGAAAACGAAGAATTTAAATTTTAACCACTTTTGCTAACAAAAGAATCCAATTTGAGCCCACGGGGAGCTCAGGAAGAGGACTCCCCCTCAGACGCCCATTCCCCCACACCAACCCTTGCAGCACGGCTCCCGCCTCCTCCTCACTGCCCAGACCCACCTTTTTCCTGCCGCAATCTTTCCTGCTGCCGGGCATTCCTGCAAAAAGCACTGCTCTCCTCTCTGCCTCGGCACACGATGGTGCCGTCCTTTCTCTCAGCCCTCTGCTTCGGCCATGCCGCGATGCCTTCCCACAGAGCTGTCCGGACGGCGCCCTGCCGCCCATGCCAGTAGCGGTGGCTTCAGCACCTGAGGCAAGCGGACATTATGGCTGGAAGTGCCCACGTTCACAAATAACCAAACATCAGAAGTAAATCCCCTCGGGCAGACAGAGAGCAGGCTGCCCAGAAGAACTTCCCGGCCTCCCTCCTGCCGGACAGTCCACCCTGAGCTTCCCCTCCACGGAGCCCCTCACGCTGGGGAGGCGGCGCCCTCAGAACCTTCCAGAAGCCTGGCGCTGCCGCCCTCAGGGCGCAGCAATGGCCTGCCCGGGAAGCGGCCGTTTAAAGCGCCCAAGCGCAGCGCCACACGGAGACAAGGAAAACCCTCGCTTTACAGCTCCATTCTGCTTCAGCCCTGAAGGCTCAGCATGCCTGAGGAAATACAGCTCCTAAACAAGACATGATACACTACACCAAAGGAAAAGCTTTACTGCTTCAAGCAATTCTCTTCCTCCGGTTTTTCCTCTGCTGCTGCTATTTTAATAATTAAAACATGTCCTCTTTTGCCTTCCCTGACACTTTTTTCCCTTAAAGTTGCAGGAGATGCCCATTCTAACAGCAGCAGACAGACAGCCCAACACCTGAGCCCAGCAGAGTGCTTCAAGATCCACAGAGACTCTCCAGACACCATGAAGAGGTGGCACCCAAAGCTCACAACTCTGTTGACACTCTTTCAATCAACAAAAAAAAGTGTTCCACAAGAAAAGGAATTGTCACTAGAAAAATTAAAATACAGTCTCATCATAAGCTTGCTTCCTAAGTTTTCTTGAATAGGTATCAAGGAAAGTTACAGTACACAAATCTCTCTGCTTCTGGAGACTTCTGATCTACTTACCACTGAAGTTTGCCACTAACACAGCAAGGGAATCTATTCCAAGAAAGAACGTCATTGAAAAAGATCCCAACACGACACAGTCTCTGATTTCCCAGGGAGAAAATAAAGCATGTTTGTTTGAACAGGAGGTAACAAATGCAGCAGGCAGAAAAGTTCACAGATTAAAGGATCTGCTTTAAAAACTCTTACTTTGTATTCCATATGTAGTTTTCCTATCATGTAAATTAAAAGGGACAACAAAGCAAAAAGAGAAAGAAGAAACAATCAACCTAATATACTCCAGGGCAAAGGGGTACATCATCCCTACCCTCAAATATCTGACTGAAGCTCTTTATTTTAATATTCAGAGGAGCAAGGAATGGTAAGAATAACACCAGGAAAGGGGATTAAAACTAGTTAGTGCTGTATGTAACCATTTTACCTGTGTTATTTATTACTGGGATATAGTTCTGTACGCAGCATTGATTTTCTCTGGTTTTCCTGCAGTAAATGGATGTGGACTAATAATGATTCTTTGATTAGACTGTGAAGGTTTCTACTATACTAGCCATAAATTATTTTTTATATAAGGTGTGTTTCTGTTTTGTCAACAAGACTTGGGGCATAACAGTGGAATCTGGACACGTCAACACTAGACTTAAACTGAATCAAACATTCTACTTGGGATTTTTACCTCATTCCTTGCACACAGCAGGGCCAAGACACAAGAACATTCAAAAGACTAAGCCTTCACACTTGTCTAAATTACCGGGTCAGCTTTCCAATACTGGAGTAAGGACTACTGGATGGAGTCAAAATACAGGTTTTACTCCTTTCATGATACTTTGGGCTCTAATCAACATGAAGAATCTGGTTATAACAAACTTTATATATTCCAGTATATTATCTCTATATGTGGGTGTGAGGGTATTTTTCTGTCAGGTTTTTGGGGTTTTTTTTTTGCTTGGTTTTTTTGTTTTGTTTCTCATTAAGGGCTTTATCTCTTAAGAAATTTTAATTATGTAACAAAATTGCAGCATCTTTGAAAATAGATTTTTCACCCCTAAGATTTTTCCCTCTAAGGTATATATTACCAGTAATAACAGCCTAAAAATATACAAGAAAGTTTTTGAGAACTTCTTCGCCCTAATTATTTGAAATGGTTAAATCCCATGCCAGCAACCTCAATACACATTTGGCAGTATGTCTATACTCTATTACTGGCAATTATAAATATCATTGCGAACAGAACGTCTCCCAGTGTTACTGCCATATAGAATTAAATAAGAGATTTTTCAGAAGCCAAGCAAAAATATTTGTTTGGTCTATGAAATTGGAGGGGAGTAAATCGAAGAGCAGCAATTCACCCCTGTCTGGCAAATGCTATCTGAGACTTATGGTTAAATATCACTTTGTTATCTTCCATCTTTAGAAGCATGTGAAAGCTGAATATTAATAAGAAGGAGTGGAACAAACTGAGTATATAACCTAAGGCATGGCTTATTACATTTATACTACTATTACAAAGGGACCTGATTTTAAGCATGTTCTGAGTAAGTCCTGCCTTAAATTCCCCTATTAACAGGGAGCCCCATTGTACCTCTTCCCCTACTGATCACCCTTAATGAAACAGTAGTGAAAATCAAAAAGAACACAAGACAAAACTGAGAGCTCGCCTAGTAATTACATCTCCTGGGACTCCTTTATGTTTTACCTTAGGAAACTACAGGTCATCACCATCCCTTTTATTTACCTTTTACTTGTTTGAGCAAACATTTCTGCCTGCCAATTTGCAACTATAGTGATTCCCATAGTTACAGTTTTCTGTAAATGTAATGGCTAAAAATCAATAGTCACTATAATTCTTTTGAAGTTCATTATAAATTTCAATGCAACCAAAACTAGTTAAGATCCCCTGGCTGCAATGACTCAACCACATGAATAAATCTACACAAATGAATAACTATTTTGGGGTCAATGCAGTTTTTCACCAGTGTGAAGAAAGTTTCAAAGACCTTTCTTTAAACCAAAGATTAGGAATGAGGCAAAAGTCCTCCTGGGAGAATTAACACTTGTGTATATTCACTGCGGTAGTTTTGCTCTGACCCATTTTCTGGGAACAAATGTTTAGTCCTTCATAAATTTCTATAATATCCCCTATGTGACTGCATGCTGAAGAATGCCTCCTATCCATCACTACTTTATTTAAAACTCTAACACTCTTAACATTCACATAGTATCTTTCCAGTTGCACTAAGGAGACTCAGTTATCCCATTACACTGTGGAAATAGCATGTACGTGTGTTACCTGAAAACATTAAACTAAATGAAGTTGCTTTCCTTATCTCTAAATCTTTGTTTTCAAACTGGGGCCACGGGGAATCCACGACCCTGCTCATCACCAGCAAAGGGGAAAGGTAATACACCAACTCCTGCAGCACAAATCCCAAAGGTTTTCTAAGCTCATGTCATTCTTCTCAGCTCTAAAATAACTCCCCAAAACGCAGTGCAGAATCTCTCGGGAAAGCAAGCATCCAGCACATACAAACAAAATGGCTCGTGTTTCTGCTGCCTTTGACAGATCTGTTGAGCAGCAGCAGAAAGCTTCTGGCAGCACTAATCAGGTCCTGTTTGGAGCCCAGGAGCCAGCAGGGAAACCAAAGAATTGTGTCAGTAGTGTCTCCAGAAACCACCAGGTAATTCTGCTCAATGACTCTGGGGCACACCATTTTCTTCCCGGCAACACTGCTCTCTTGCAGGAGTCTCCCAATTAAATGAAGGTTTTGTGCAGGAGCTGAAACAGCAAGGCCAGTTTCTTCAGAATGCTAAAGGCTCCTGAAATCAGTAGGTGCCCAACATGTAGGCTGTTGTCTCCCATAGCTTTGAATATCCCAAGTCTGGCTGAGAACTCAGTAATACAATTACTTTATTGGCAGATGTCACTGAACACTTTTTAATGCTCTATAATTTTAATTTAAATGCCTTCTCAAACTCAGAGTTCAACACTACTATTTTTATCTCAAATGTTCTACTACATATTCTTTTTCTTTTACAGATCATTAGGACAAATTGGGAAACACCAAACATCCCTCCTATCACAAATGACATTTTACCATCCATGCTTCCCTTTATTATCCTTTCAATTTAGGCACAGCACATCATCTCAAATTGCTCATATGTCCAGCCCAAAATTCAGTTGGGTTACTCAAGCTAGCATACTTTTGTAAGGTTCCACAAAACAGATCTTTCACAGGGAAGAGGGAAACATCCCAAGCTACAACAGGAGATAACATTAAATCTTTTCCACTGGTAGATGATTTAAATTTCTAACATTCTAGGTTGCAAGGCAGCATTAGCTTAACAGAAGTCCAGATGAAAGCTCTCCTTTGCAAAATTTTTCCATAATTCTCCATTTCATGACTGTTGATTTCCCTCTGGAGGTCAAGTCCCACACAGAACACAGCAAACCACCCAGACCTCCAGCCTGAGTTATGTCACTCTGTCACACAACACTCAGCTCCAAGCAAACAAGAAAAGAATAAACAGACCAACTGTCACATAGGGCTGTTTTTCTTCCCCCTCCAGCACAGCAGCACTGATGGAGTTCCCCCTAAATAGGCTGGCATGGCAAGAAGCCAGCTTACATAACCAAATGGAAATTACATGCACAGGAGAGCAGGGGCTCCTGAGCAATGGGAGCGTTCCATGAGGGCCCTGTAAACAAAGCACTTCACAGTACCTTGATCCCTTCCCACTGCTTTGTAGTTGTATATAATCAATACAACAGCACCACAAGGACTGACACTGTGGCTGCAAATGTCTTACTGGTGCTGTATACACCATTCTGCACGTGCCACTGCAGACCCAGGCTTTCAGATTGCCTCAGAATGTTGTCAGTAACAATCTACAAGGTATTTTATAATTAGAGACAAAGCATTATCTTTTTGAAATAAGAATAAAAGCCTTTTAAGGCTAAGAGAAAAAAAAATTACAACTAACAATGCCAGGGTCATGGTTTCTGTTTCAAAAAAGCAACAAGCATTTAAAATCCATGCCTCTATTGTCTTCAACCACACAAACTCTAAATTGTTTATCAGTTTTCAGATGGAAATCCTGAATTATAATTTTCAAAACTTCTGGTCAATTCACTGAGAGAGATCATTATCTTTTACTACCAGAAGCAATTTACTACTACCTCATTACAGCGTCTAAAGGTTCAAAGATGCTCTGAGTTTTATCACAAGATAGGTGGATCACACCTCAGTGATCAGGACAACATGCTTCCCCCTCCCTCAGTGTTTTATGATACTTACTGCAGAAGACTTACTGCTATAGATATTTCAATAATATTGCTCCAGAAATTTCCAATAAACCCATAAACCCTGCTTAAAGCTCAGTTTTACACTGACTCCTGCTATGATTTGTTATGTATTTATAGCTCAGACAATGGTATTAATGCAATGAGGTTCACTCTTACTGTCATGACAAGAAAAACATTCTTCCACGTGATTGAAGGAAAAATGGGATAGAAAGAATGAACTTTAGACAAGACTGACGACAACCTTAGAGCACAATATATACACACTGTCACTCAATGTGTTCTTCTATGGCATTTTACCTTATATCCACTTGACAGTCCTCAAAGTCAGTCTTTGATGTATTTTTCTTTGTAAACTACTTTTTTTAATAAACTAGTTGGTTCTCACCTGTATGCAATCCAAAATGATTGAGAAATTTAATAACAGAAACTATAATTTGTAGTACAGTTATTTCCTTATAATTAACTTTGCTATGCATTTTGACAGGCAGTCTTTAAGATTGAAACTACGACATTTATTAATACAATTTTGAATTAAGCTTACGCTTACTGATGAAAAATGGCTCCCTGTTGCACAGCCTTCAGTTCTCACTGTCAAAATAATATAAAACCTGCATGTTCTTCTGTCAGAAACTCATCCTGCAGATTTCTTCAGTGTTTCTCCTAGTAAAACAACTTTTGGGTTATACCCAGTTCTAAAATCCTTGACATTACATGGAAGACTTTCCTTTATGCCAATACTGAAATACAGGGAAGCCTTTTTGCTCTCAGAAAGCTTTAACTATTTTCAGTGCTACGCTCTTTCCACAAACTTAGGTTAGTGACAGCAAAGGACCTGCTGGCAAGAGCTAGAAGAGGTATCAAATCACCCAAAATACTCTCTAAGAAATACGAAGTGCAAGAGAATGAAGTCTAAATTGCAGTGGCTTGTCTGGGCTGTTTGCAGGACACAGCCTGACCAAACCCTCTGCCATGTGAGTGCCAGCAATTCCATTCCCTCTCCACATCTCCCTGAGGAAGGCTGAAGGGAGCAGATTGACAGGTGCCCTTCAGAGGTCCTGTACAGCACTAGGGATGACTCCACAGCAGCTGAGAGCATTTTGGTTTCCACATCACACCTCAGACACTGGTCTGTGGGCTGGCAGAGATCACATGAGTGAGACACGAACCATCAGCAGCTTCCCATCGTGTAAAATAAAGCTGATAAAAGCAGAGCATAGAATGCAAACTTGAAGGCACATTGAGGTTCAGAATGTTTATGTGCCTTTGGCTTAGAGTTATAGCTGGGTGATAACGCCTTCTTTGTTTCTCACCCATCCACAGGGAAGTCATATAGTACTAACTTCAAATATCTTAAATTCTATCTAATATTTTTCAGTTTTCACCTCCATCAAGGCTACCATGTTAGAAATACCAGATATGGATCTGTGACAAGTTCAAGAGATTTGTTTAAGGATATTGTAATCCAAGGATTTAAATGCTGTGATCATACTGAAAGAGAGCCCTAAAACAATCTCCTTTTCAGTTGCCATCTTAGTGATGAGAGGTGTACTTTAATTCCAAGATAAATCCCTTAGTACCATGATGCCCAGACTGCCATGTGCAAAACAAGGGCCACAGAACCAAACTCCACAACCCAACAGTGCTTTCAAGTGGTACCTAATGCAGGGGCTCCAAGTCCAGTGCACTCAGGGTATCACAGCCAGCAGCAAGACCCAGCTGTGTGCAAGGCAAGGCACAGCTCAGGAGGAGCTGGGCTTTCACAGCCACCAGAGCTACACACAGAGTTAGGTGCCACTGCAAGGCATGTTCTCATGAGGAGGGAAGACTAAAAGACTTTACACAAGAGCTAAGGGTAAACATGGTTAATGATACTGAACGAGATTCAAAGACCTGAGTTGTTGTGGCCGCATCAGCCTCTCCACACCAGAGAGGCCTCAGACTGTGGCAAGCTGCTACAGTGCAGCAGAGGAAAGCTAGGGATGTTTAAAATGCTACATTTAGATTTTAGTCCAGCCTACAAAATTTGAATGGCTCAAAAGAGCAATCTTACAAAGGCACTGACATAGCATTTGGCTTTTAGGAAAGAAGTTTTAAAAAATTCCAAACAGCCTTCACAATGCTGTACTGAAGTCTTCTAAGCTGACTTTCCCCAGCAAAGTCACCTCAGCTTTGTTGATTTGCAGTGATGAAGGTACTTCTTCCTGCCACGATTGTGTATTGTCCAGTGGCTTTGCTTACAACACACCATTATGAACCACTCGTGCCCCATGGAACTTTGGCACAGCAATTCATTATACAATAAATCATTTCAAAACACCTGAGTCACAGAAATGTGATCATCTGTGCTCTACCATTCTTTTGACTCCTAAACTTCAGATTTCCAGCTACAGTTCCCACTCCTGGAAGCTACAAGGTTTGGGTTCTACTTGGATCTCACCAGAAGAAACATCAGGTATTTTCCCCGGAACAACTCGAATACAAGGAAGCACGATTTCCATGGCAGTTACAGAGTAGCTGAGAATGCTGCTAAGCTAGAAGAGCTTAACACTCCAAGAGTTTGGCCAATTAAGGTGCCTCAACAGCAACAAATAATTTTAAATGCAATCCCACTTTGAAATCTCTTGGCTACATTAATAAATATGTGAAAAGGCTATAATACCAAGGTTTAGATGCCACTCAAAACTAAGCACTTCAGTGAATCTTTGTTAAAATCATTTTGCTTTTAGACTGTTCCCATCCAGACCAAACCTGGCTGAGCTGCTTTTGAAAGTAGTTATACCTAGCTAGGAGCTCACGAGTATTTTCATAAAGATATTTTACTTCAATCTCAAGAGATGCTACAACTACAATG
>WEKY01002105.1:38598-179563 GCA_013390045.1 Picathartes gymnocephalus | reverse complement strand
GGTGGGGGGTGGGGGGGAAAGGCCAGTCTTTGGTTTACACTGCATCAGTTCTACATACAGAAGGCTCCATATGGGGGGGTTTATGCTGAGTCCAGCTTAACATCCATTTGAAAAATATGAGGGAGCCATTACACAAAATATTCTACACCAAGGTCCTGGCCTGTTTGCATCTCTCTCTTCTTGCCTACCTTCTCTCAGCACATAATAATTTTCCAAGTGAAACAAACTTCCCCACCAGCTTTGCTGTGCACAACCTGCTTCATAAAAATTCTATTTCTTTATGTCACACAATTGTTCTGCTGGCACAGATAATTTTCTTCTGAAAATGTACATTTTTATTAACACTGACTATGTGGAAACATCTCTTATCAATATTACAATTACTTGTAGAAAGATTATTGCTGTGTTATTTAATATATTCTGTTACATAAAATATTCAAGATTTATCAGGTTCGTGTGCAAATTCATACATCTGCTACAAAATACTCACATGTTCAGATACACTACTGCCAATACAAATATCACAAGATAATATCCCAGGTAATCTATAACACAACCTCAAGATACGGTATCAAAACAGGAGCCAATTTACATTTACAGATCTGGAATTGTATTCCAGGTTTGAAGAGCAGTCACACAAAAGCTGTGAGACTACTCTGTTGCAAGACATATAAATTTCCTCTTTCGCATGCTATTCAAACAAAAGTGAACGTCTGTGACACCTAAATTGCCCTTGATCACCTATTACAGGATTTTCACCAGTTCTGTTTCTTTTTTTAAGTTAAAAACAAATACATACCCTGGCATCACTCTCCCTTAGCCAATGATATTTACAGACAGCCTTGTAATAGAGTGCTCTCTCCAGCAAGAATCTCACCTAATGCCTCTCTTCACTGCAGGTGTTTCTGACCAACAGCCCCTACATGTTCCAGTTGACCCCTCACCTTACCCTTGTTCCCCCCTAGGTCATAACACCCAGTCCCTGCTGCTGGCTCCTCCAAGCACCAGGAGTGTCCCTTCATCCTGCTGAGCAGGAGGGAAACCTCACTCACCTCCTCAGCTCCTCCTTCTCACCCCTGGAGCCCAAAGAGGGCTCTTCCAAGCAGCCACGCCCCACTGACACGTGCATATGTTCTGCCAGAAGTGTCCCCGATGATGTCGGCAGCTCAGCTGCCCTGGGCTTTGTGTTCCTACAGAGAGACTTCAGCAGTCCAACTCGGGTACCTCTGTATTACAACCACAGTTACTGTTGAAAGTCATGAGATAACCTGGATATTGGACAGGAACCAGGATTAGGCTAAAACACAGAAAAGGCAGCTGTCTGTAGCCTGTGTTTTATCAAGATGGCAACTGAGACCAATTCTGAAAGTCATTATCAGTGAAACTGTACCCAAGTCAGTTCTCTCCCGCTAAGAGTTCTGCACTTTGTAACCATGTCAGGTCCCCATGAGCTCAAAATCCTCATGCTGTTTAAGAGTTCACACATGCACATACAGAGAACACAGAAGAGGACCAAGACAAACCCTTCACAAATACAGCATCATACCAAGGTCCAGCCAAGTCTTGGTCATTACACTATCAACTTCCAAACCCCAGTTTCCACTGGGGCCACAAGAGCACAAACAGGAAAACTCAGAAGCTCTTTATGAAAAATCACCCAGGTCTAAGAAGACAAGGATAGAACAAGCATCTATCTGTGACACAAAGATGAGCTACACTTCTTCCATACACAGTTTAAATGTTTTAGTCTCTCATCCCAGGCATCCTTATGAAATAGGAATTGTGGTGCACTCTCAAGAATCTAGAAAACTACCATATTTTGTATCCACATTGCGTTCTCTCCAGAGAAGTCCTTTACCTGACAGAAAACACCACTGAGCATTCAATGACTTAACAGCCTTCCTGCCACTTGGTCACTGTCCTTAGATGTCACAAGCACTCCACAACAGTGCAGGAAAAAGCAAGATGGAATAGCACCACCCATAACAGCAGGGGTTGGCACTGGTGACGGCAGACACGGTCAAAGCCTCAGTGAAGTCTGCTTTGTTTGAAAGACACAAGGTTATTTTAACAAGGTTATTGCACCCCTTAAAAAATAATTGAACAATACAATTCAATCCTAAAATCCAACTGCACAGATACAGGATCTTTAACCATGCTTTTCATTTAAGACAGTAAAAATTTCTGATTTCATTGCAATATTTTTTTGCTAAAATAGTATGCCATAAACTCTCTAGCAAATGAAAACAAATTTAAAATTTAAATGAGAAGTAAGTCAACAATTTGGTGATACAATCGTGTATTTTCAATTAGATATTCACAGTCTGCAAGTGAATTTATTTAGGCCAATGTATCAGCATCATCAACAAAAAAATTCATCATAATTACCACTTTCATCTGGCAGAAATTAGTAGCAGATGTTATGGAACTTTTCCACGTTTATATTCATAGATGCTTGACATTCCCCCATTGAGTTCAAAATACAAAAGCACAGTGAATAATAGCCCCATGTTTTGAATCATAATCCGCACTTACTTTCAAGTCCCATCCTGGACTGCAGCAGCCTTTGCTTTCCAGACTCAGTCTTAACAAGACAATTTCCACAGAAAGGACATGAAACACTGAAATGGAACATGTGCTTGCAGGTCAATTACTGCCCAATCACTGTAAATATTCCCTGGCCACTCATTTCTGTGGACACCACACACTTACTTCACACTGTCAGTGAGAAGCATCAGTCCTATTCTATATCCCCCTGGTAACCAGAATATTAAATTCTACTTCTACAGATGGACAAGGTCTCTAAATTACGTACAGCAAACTCTTTTACATTAAAGAATATTTACTTAGCCCAACCAGACTTACAAACACTTACTGAGTGATAAGATTTGTGATTCACGGTTGAAAAAAAGCAAACTCAAAAAACAATGCATGGNCAAAAAAAAGTGGGGGGGGGGGGGGGAGGGAGGGAAGAGAAACCCCCAAAAGAAAAAAAAAGTCAGCAACAAAAAAATAACAGCAACAACAAGTATCACTACAAAAAAAGCCCACAATAACAACTCATAGGCTGCCCAAGCAAAACTATCCAGATCATCCCCCTTCTTCCTGCTGGTTAGGAATCACATAGCTCATAGTGGTGACAAAGTTTGGGAGGGGCAAAAGGGAAGTTTCTCTAATGTATCTGCATTGCAGACAGGGAAAGCTAAGGAAATCATGAATCAGATGATTAAATTCAAATTTCTTAACATACCTACAGACTTTTTTTGCTTTCACGTGAGTACATCATCCAGGAACTAAATGTACTGAAGGTGGCTTTTTTTCCCCCTTTTCTTCTTCAAAGGATTCATTTTTCAATAAATGGATTTACTGCATTAACATGAGCACTCACACAAGAGAAGTGGCAGGGACCTGTGGCAAGGAGCACACAGAGGAGACAGCTGCCTTGTTCTTGGATGCTGCATGTGTTTCCACTGCCTCCTGAGATACAGCAACCAGGGATTAAAATGCAAAGAACCCATCCTATAAAGATGTAACAGGAGGAGACAGATTTGTTTCTACATCTTTTTAAATCCCCTTGCTCTCCCAGATGATATGAATTCTCCTAGACTACCCCTGCTGTGTTTTTCTAGTTTGCTGTTTTACCCTCTGCTACAGTCTGGCCCCAGAGTGGGCAGTGTCCGGACTCCCAGCACAGCCACCAAAGGGGCCAAGGAATGCTCTAGGGGGAAGACAAGCTAACCCCAAATCTTAATTTTTATTTTCCTTCTAATCAGGCAGGTTCTAATCTACCAGAATCCTAAAAGATACCTCAGGGACACAGAGACAAAACCTAGAGATGGTGGCAGGAAGGACAAGAGGAATTACAAGATCGACAGTGGCACTCTAGGAAGAAGTAAAAAGAAAGCCATGGTGCCTTAGATAAAATACTACCAACTCTAGGCCATAGCTAGCAAGGTACAGAAAAAGGCCTGATGTGCCCTTAATTCCTATTTTACAGTACACAACACAAGCAAAAAAGCCAAAGACTGCATTATAGAGAAAATATACAGACCACATAAACTGGTAATAAACCTGAAATATTCATGCAATGTCACTCTGTCAAAGCATGTTTAGTCTACCAGCTAAAACACTAGCAAGAAAAAACCCACAGCAGTGCAGTACTCCCATTTATGCTTCAAAAAAAAATAGAAATACGTCTTTTGTCTTATTAAAATCCTGTATTTCCTCAAAACTACAGATTATTATACTTTAATTAAAAAGTAGTGAGGGAAGGATATTAATTTGCATCTGATTACAATTACAAATAGTTATAAACCTGTACTTGGAGTTAAATATTCCTGCAAACAGGTGTACAATGTCACATTTACTGAACTAGATAAAGAGTACGTTATCTGATGTTAAAGAAACTGGATATCAAGATAGAAAATGAAAAAAATTCCTGTATATACACCTTTAAGTATGTTTGATTAGTTAAAATGTAGCTACAATTATTTTGAGTTAATGGTGAATAGCAGTGTTTTTAATGCAATATGAATTGTTACTGAGAACTAGGAATACATGGAGCTTTGTGTTGTTGGTTTATTTGGGGGTCTTTGTTTATTTTGGTTTTAATAAGGTAAAAAAAAAATAGCCCTCCTTGCAAGCATCAGTAAGCAGAGAGACTCAGTTCACATCCCCAGCAACTCTTGCTATTTTCAAGATACAAATGGAAGAAAGCACTTCAAAACTGCACAGCGTAGCCATAAGGCTTTTATCACATTCTTGTAGGTCTCTTGTTTAATGAAATTCCAATAAGAGTGGAAGGTAATTATAAACAGTAACCTGGAGGGCACAAGAGCAGGAACCAGTTGTACTGTTCCCAAAGCTGGCTCAGACATCTAAGAGAAAGATAAATCTGACAGAGTGTGAGCATTGTAATATTAACTATTAGTGTATTTTAATCAATGTTTTCTAGATTGTTCTGGGAAATGTAATGTAGCAAGGGAAGGTAGCAAGCACTCCCATACCCACTGAGCTCAACTTTACTTTGCATACAATACTCCTGAACATTTGTCTATAAACAGTAGTTTTACAAACACAAAAGCATCTGACGTCTATCAGCTGCAGTATCCATGGGATACCTCTGCTCCCTCAGAGCTCATTCCTGATTCACAAGGCAGGAATCTCTTCCTTCCTCAACTATGAGCCATTCATTTTCCCTTTAGTCTTCTTGATACTTTCAAACCCTTAACCTACCCACAGATAAACATACCCAGTAGAATGCAGGAGGATCCACAGGTTTTCAAATAATTCATCTCTTCTTTCAATCAAACAGTTTTCTTTTACAAGCAAAGAGTTTCTTCTTCTACCAGGTAAAATTTTGGGTAAGTTCTTGGTTAAAAAGCTTGACACAGAAGAGATAGATGAATTGCCTGGCCTCCCTAAAGACAAGCAGGAATATTACTTCATGACACATACACCAATAAGATGATGAGAGGGTGGGTTACATTCCATGGCTGAGAGATTCCAAGGCTTTCATGACTATGAAGAACCAAGTACCACATAAAAAGAGGTTGTCTATCAAATACAAGGAACATGACTGTTCCTCGCAAAATTGGTGTTACAGTGCAATACACAAACCAATCACACATTGGCATCATGCACTTCATACTACATCCAGTCAGGGAAAAGCACAACACAACCAACTGTGAAAATGAAAAACAGAAGGTAGTTGTATCTCAGGGTCTGTCTTACACACAAAATTCCAGTTCTCATTCTATGAATTCCTGTAAAAAACAAAAGGGGATGGAGAGCGGAAAAAAAAAAATCCTCTATTTTAACTTATCACCACAGAAGTACATGTTCACCTTGTTTTTTGACAGCAGTTTCCTCTTGGAAGCAACTACTTGCATTTCCAACTAGTTTTTGTCTTTCCTGCTGGACAGTTCTTTAAGCAGTATAAATCAGGTTGAGGATTTGCACAGTTCCATTTGTCTGAAGCACAGCTGTTCCAGCTCACACAGCCCACACAAGCTGAGCAGATGAGAACCACAAACACTGCACCCTCCTCAGAGAGCCCAGCAGCGAGGGCCAGGGTACTCTGGGGACAAACTACACATCTCAAAGCACAGCCGTGTATGATGTCCACCCTTGACAGCAATTCCAGGCAAATTGAACTAGGAAGGGATTTTCCACTGTCACACAGCATGTGGAATGGGAAGATGCCAAGGAGCCAACGAACCGTGTCCCTGTGAACACAGGCTCCCCTGTGCAGATCCATCAGCCCAAGGGCACAGAGCAAAGCAAGGCTCCTGTCCCTGCCAAGGCTCCTGTCCCACAGGACACCAGCACACAGCTGCCCAGGGACAGCACATGCTCACACTGTGCCACACCACACTGCACCTCAGGGAAAGCCAAAGAAAGCTTCCTGTGTTGGCCCGAGGTGCTCAGTGCCGTGCAGGGACACTCCCTTAGGTTCTGGCTCTCATGACTGTGCACAGTCATTGCTGATGTTACAGAGTTCAGAGATCTGTGGGCTTCCACTTCCCTGCTCAGAGCTCCACGTAATCCCTCAAAAAGTTATTCTCTGGGTTTCAGCATTCCATAAGAAGTCTTTCCATATCTGAGTTTTCCCTCCACTGCTTGCAAACTGACATTGTTTAAAGTCAGTGAAGCAGAGAATGTAAAAGACTGAAGTAAATATAGCTAGAGCTAGACTGCCTGATTTAGCTTCAGAAAGTAGGGTGGAAAGACAAAGAGCTGTGAAAATGACACATGTTACAATGCTAATTAAACCTTGTCTCTTCCATCTCACTGGAATATTTCAAGTTTTCTACAAACTGTAGCTCAATACCAACTTCAGAGCAATCCATCAGTTTCAAGCTTCTCAATACCCAGGTATAAACTTCTAAGTCTAAATTTAGTCACCTAATTCAAAAATTTTTATCCTGAAAGAGATTCTGGAGGAGGCTTCTCAATTGTAAATTAGGGTCTGTCTGGGTGCACGTTCAGACTGAAGCAAAGGACATTGAGGAGCAGAGCTTGTTTACTTTAAAAAGTCTATACATCACACCTGTGCTTCGAATCACACATTTTCACCTATTTTAAAAGGTATGTAAGGTTTGGGACTGATGGGGCAGGAAATGCAGAACACTGCATGTTGGAGAACTTCTCCCACACAAGAATAAAAAGATTGCACTGTTTGGTTTTGAAATACTAGTAAGAAAGCACATCAAATCCCTTTGAGAGAAGTTATCCTTAATTAAGCAGTACAAAGCCGTCTGTGACAGCCTGGTTGATAAATCACAGCAGAGTGACTAACTACATCTACAGCAGTAGAACACAAAGTCTTAAGTAGCTGGATGTGATCAGCATTCAGAGATAGAGAAGAGCATCTTGCCCATGTAAAAGAATGCCTTGGTTTTGCTGCTCTTTAGGACCAGAGCTGGTCAGGAAGAACCAGCTGGGCTCTCAGTAAACATTAGAAACAATCCATGCAACCTGTGAGTCACTTATTAAATACTACTGAAAGCTCACATTGGAACTTAAACTGCTCGGAGCAAATCATGGAAATTATGCAGGGACAGGGGCCAGAAAGGATTGGACTGCAAAAGAAATTATTTGAATCAATGGAACTGTAAATGGAACATACTAAAAGGAGTCCCCAATTGCTGAAGCAAATTTATTTCCACTGAGAAAACAAACCCCTACTTTTAAAGATATTTTCTGCTTTTTCCAGAGTTTTGTAAGATCCTTCATTTTTGGCAGGCTACCTTTTGCTAATTCAGCATTGCTTGTTGAACTGCTGGATTTGTGAGAAGTTCTAATGAGCAGAATACAAGCTGCAAGCCCCGAGGAAGAGCTGAGAGCTGGCTGCTAAGCCAGGTCCCTCTAGTTGGACACTTGAATTAAAGCTGCTCTCACTCCCATTCACTGCCTTTGTCACTGAACATAAGCAATTCTGAATGCTTGCACAGCAGATGAGACCTAAAATTCAGGTTGTTTATAACAAGCACTTTTATAAATTATTAGACTGAGGATGACTCAGTTTATACAATTTTAGTAAACAACATTACACTTTTAACTGTTTTATTATTTTAAAATAACAAGTTTAGGGCATTTTAAAATGGGAAATGCACAGGAGTTTCAAACTGAACATGAGGCATTTGAAACCTTTTTCTCATTTTCCAAGGCAAACAACTGGGCACCTACAGAACAGTTTTAAGATGCTCTTTAAATTATAGTCATATTTCATACAGTGTGTAAAGCTGCCAATTCCTGACCTCACAGATCAGACAGCCAGACAAATATCTAAGGCTTTTGCCTATAATGAATTGCAAAAGATAGATTTAAAAACAAAATGGTTTAGGCCTAGCTTTAAAATTAACTGAACTATGGTTTAACTTGCTTTATAAAATGTGAATCAAATTATTTTGTAGGTTTCACAGTTTCTCAGTACTCTTTCATCACAGTATGTTCAGACTGTTTTAATCAACATCATGAAAGCCAATGTTCCTTCCTGCTGCCACATCCCTGCTCAAGACTCTGCAATGGGGAACAAAGCAGAAGGAGAATTTAAGAGCTTTGCAGTGGAAAATAACAAAACCTGGCTTCCAGTTTCCAAGTCACATAGACCATAAAACACTGACAGATACAAAACCCTCAAACAAACCAGCTTTTAGGGCATGGCCCCTCAATCTTACCCAGCAAAATAGTGTCATGTGCACTTGGGACATTGTTCAAGTCAGTCCTGTCATACAGGGATTTGTATTGGCCAGGACAAGCCTTTGACCATTCAAGTTCACATTTTCTTCACATGAAAATCACAGCCAGTTTTAAATGTCTGGGGGAATTGCAAGAGGTTGCTACAGCTAAAAGATCACCCAGCTGAGAAAGAAAATCTCGAGATGGAAAGAGCAGACTTAATTTAGCTTGCAGTGAAGCTAAGGCCTGTTCCTCCCATCCCAATCACATCCACATGAATAATAAATGCAAGCACAGACTGGGGTAGATGTGACACTGGGGCCAGCGCACAGCCTCCCACACTCCCACGATGCCAGGAGGGAGAGGACACACACTGGAAATGGATGTGCAGGGACACAAGAGACTGCCGTTACCCCTCCCTCTCCTGAAGAAAGGGGATGAGGAGCTCACGCCACTCTCAATACAGACCAGGACCAAGATGTATTTAATGGTTACCAACTTGTCTAAAGCAGTAGCAAGCTGTTGATCTACAGGATCCCCTGACCTGGTATTGACCTTAGAACAGAAACCCACAAAAAATACAGGATTCCTGTGTCAGGTTTATAATTACTCCCATGAATATACGGCCAGGGTACTCCAGCCAGCATTAGAATAAGAACAACACTCTCACAGTTGGTGCCTTTCCCCTGCCGGAAGTTAAATATATCTTCGTGATTGCAGACATAAGCACACTGGCTCAGACCTTCAACTGGCCTGATAAATGGTGTGGTGGTTTTCCAAATCTACTGGGACAAGTCAGGTGACAAATGATTTCCATTAGCTTCAGCAGAATGGAAACAAAACAGATCAATACAAATGATTTGCAGCAAGTTCAGATCATAAATTTCCTTTTGCCCAGTTCTATCATTTTAAAATAGAAGCATTCTCCCCACACAATATGAAAAAAGGCAGTGGTGATGCAGAGACTTGATCATTCCAGTTACAACAAACTGCTCATGATTTCAGCTTGGAGTGCTTTTTAATCAAGCGTTAATTTTACTCAGTGATACATAATGGCATTATTTTAAATGATGTCAAACAATAAAAAATTGAATGACCGTATTATTTTTGGAAACTGAGTTAGATCCTACTGTTATGTAAAACCATAACAGTCCTAAACTCTACTTTTACTTTACTAAAATTACATGTTATTTTACTTTTCCCTTTCTTTTGTCTATAACCATTTCTTAACCCTGTTTCTGAAGGATATTTTGGGAGTCACCAATTCTTGTATCTTTGAAATCGAGCAACATATTTTGAGCCTGCACTGCAAAGAACAGCTTGCACACAGCTCCTCCTTCTTCATAGCTGGCTATATTAACTATTTAACAAACTAGAAACCCAACATATACTCATCTTCTGCATTGTAGAGGAGATACAGTGATTTATGAACCTGCTCTTATGAGTAAATCATCTGTACTAATGAAAAAGAGGTTCACACATAGAAAAAATTCAGTAAGGCAGGAAACCATTAATTCCCTCAGGGCAGGCTCAGTGCACCCCACTTTCAGAGGTACGTAATACACTTCTACCAGAACATGCTGTGGGGAAAACTACCTTGTAAATAGTTAATGTAGTGACAAACAAATAGAGATGTTTGTCATATTCAGTCCCATTCTCTTGATATTTCCATACAGCTGTCAATATCAGTGACATCTCCTTAACTAGCTCTGGCCCTGGGTTCATTTTCATGCCATAGTTGGTTCCACAGGTTAATTCTTAGTCGTGAAGGGAAAACAAGTTTCCCACTGAATTAAGGAGTCTCCTTTTCAGATTCAGTATATTGCCTTTACCTCTTATCACAAAAAAAAGAAAAAAAATTAAAAAAAAAATTTTTAAAAAATTTTAAAAAATTAAAAAAAAATTTATATGATGAAAGTTGTCTTTTTTCTATATTAATAGACTCTTTCCAAACATTTCTCCTTTTGACGCAAGGGAAGGAGACGGGTGCAATGTGCTCCTCAGGACTGCTACACAACACCCTGCATGGGGCACATCCCCACCTGCCTTGTCACAAAACTTGTCCTTGTCTCTTGCCTCTCTCTAGTCAGAAGTCACACAAATAGGCCACTGTTTGTGAGACAACAATCCTACCTCTTCATTTTTGTACTTGACAACATAAACCAAAGAATTGCTATAAATCACAGGTGGATTCAGTTAAGTGGTGGGATCCCAGCTAGAAACAAAGCTTAGGAAATCTGAACTGAATCAAAACAGTATCATGGGTTAGAAGAGATATATCAAGTACTGTCATCTATTGGTACATACTAAATATTTATCTGAAGGAAAAAAAGTTCACCAAAATGTGATTTTAGAATTTATTTAAATAAACTTGAGCAGAATTAGCTGAAAGCTGTCTAATTATCTAGAAGCTAATTGGAATCAAGTGGCCTCCCCTTCAAATAAAGAATAAAAAGCTAAGAAAATATATATTCTACTTAAGACAGAATTTCACCAATATTGCACAATGCCCTGTGCTGTAAATTACTTGAAATAACAAAGCACTATTTCTCCATGAACACTAAGAAACCCAAATTCACAGATACAGCACCTGATGAACATCCACCAGCTGTTCCATTTTAAAACAGGATATGAGAGGCATTAGTATGGTTTTATTTAATTTGGAGAAAGCAGAATGGATCTGAACACAAATTTCTTGTGTCATTATGAGATTTACTATTGCACTCCGATTTTACCTCCCTCGCTCTCCCCCTGGCCCCCAAGGTTTCTTAGCCAAGTGGGCTTTTGTGCATGCACAGCTTTTCCCACGTCCCAGCTGAACACAGAAGTGCAGGTTCTGTGCCCCCACTTCAGAACAGGTTCCACCCCCCTGCTGTAACCTGCTCAAACTGGAGGATGACACTGGCTTTGTGTGGCACAGGTACTGCACTGAGAAACCCTGTGACAGCTTTGCTCTGCACCACGCTTCAAGGATGTTTGCTGAGGAGTTTCCCTTAAGAGTCACCTTCTGGGCACCATCCCCTCCAATACCTGCTAAAGAAATCAAGTAACACAATGCAGACAGGTGAGTTTAATTTCACATTTTCAATCTGTCAGGAAGCACGAGCTACACTGGAGGGTGGGGAGCAATTACATGCTGTCCATCAGTATTATTCTGGATCTCCCTTCCCACCCACATTCACCCCCGGTGCCTTTCTTTGTTCAATCCAATTCAAGTCATTTTACTATTTTAAGGCAAAAGCTCAGATTTTGTAATTCCTAAATTGATCTAGATCACAGAAATTAACTTCTTCCCCCTCAGCAGACATGTAGTGAAAAAGCAGTTAACTCAGCTCACAGTATATTTCAGTTGCTTTAACATCCAGGAAGAAGGATTTTATATCAGTTCTGCAAATGTCAGCTCACTGTAATGCACTACATCAAAAAGACTTGAGTAAAATACAGCCATATTGAGCATTTGAGATGCAGTGATCAGGAACACAATAATGAATTGCAATGTGTATTCTTATGCCTATGTAGAAAGAAATGTAATGCCTACACCAGTAATGCTGATATTTCACAACTGAACTGTGGTATTTTTCAGCTTTGCAGGTGTGGGGGGAGATGTGACAAAACCACCAACAGGAAGGGGTGCAAGAGGCTGTCTGTCAGCTTTTCTGAAAGCCTCCATTAGGCTTCCAGCTTCTCAGGAGGGAAATAAGACAAAAACAAAGATGTGCCTCTAAAACGGTGAGCAAATGGTCACTTTAGGACTGCAGCTGCTTCTCCCTGCAGGAGGCACCGACAAGACACCAGAAGAATATTTGGCAAAGATGTTCAACACGTAGAGAAATACATAATGTGTGATCTATGGTGCTGTGCTTTCCCCTTAAACAAATCCCATTCCCAGATGGCCTGCAAGATATTAAACTATTGCTTATGTTTGCAGTTCCAGCTGGAGACTGTATATAAACAAAACTACTTCTGTAAGTCTCTCTGCAGTTCAGTAGAATGTTTATTCTTACTTTTAAATAAATCCCCTGAACAACATTAGATATAGATAAATACAAAATATATCAAATTTCAACACTAGCTTATCACTTCACTGCAGCTATTAAAAAAAAAAAAAAAAAAACCAAAAAAAAACCACAAAATAAAGCAAGGAAAATTTCCCTTAGTCCAGCCTACTAAAAAGAAAAAATCAGGGGTTCTAACTGCCTTCCAGGCTTTAGAAGACTTCTTCAAACACCAATCCACAAATGAAACCAGAAACAAAGATCCAGTGAACCCAGGAAAGTTCAATTTGAAACAATTCAATGAAAAACTTTACTAAATATACCACAAAGCATACAGCCTTTGGTACTCTAATTGGTTCATAATCTTTAATTAAACAGTTGCACCTAAAACAAAAATGGTGTGGGAAAACCACGCTCTCTGCAAGAAGAATTCCCTGTGCACAACACATTTGGAATTGTTGGGTTCCTAATTAAGTTTCCATTAATGTACACAAGGGAAAAAATGTCACGTCAGAAGACAGTATTGAGAGCACAGACTAGATCTAGAGATGGCCAAGTACTTTAAAGGAGTTAAAAGACAGAAGAATAGTAAAAACATTCTTGAGATAGCAAAACCTAGACTCAGTGAGTAGGAGTAGCAATGAGCTCTCCCACCAGTGCCATACCAGCATCCAGAGACAGAGGCAGCTGGCCAAGCACTTGACAGCTGCCCACTCTGGGGAACTGCAGGAAAGGAAAAACAGCTGAGACCATGCAACTTAAGAGCAATAATTCTCCATGGCTTCCTTTAAGGGTTGAGGCCTGATTAAAAAAAAGGAAGGTCCTTCCTACCAAGTGATATGGAAAGTCAGCCCTATTAAGCACAATGCTTCTTCCCTGCTCTAGTCTGTGCTATGAAACTCAGCTGCATCCCCCAGGCCTTCCAGAAACCAGCATTAACATCTCTGTGCTGAGACCTTTGAAGGTCTTTTCCTTCCTGTAAACTTCTGGTCCTGCTTTTACTTTCTGCCTTTCTGAATTTCTAGTAATCCATCTGCTTATTCTCTGCTGCTTTCCTTCATTTCTCCTCAGAGCTCTCCAAGTAAAAGACTACATCCAGGCATGGAATTTCACACACACAGCGCTTTCCTGTGCTCACCTGTTTGTTGACAGGAGTTCAAAGCCCATTCCAGAACCTGGAATTGTACATGGATGTTAGTAACACCTACACGTGCAAATGACGGCCAGGAAAAGCCACAGAGTTGCTACACCAGCTATGAGACAGAGCCCATTCTGTCAACCTGGGACTGGGAGAACACACCCGAGCATTCCTCAGCACAGGAGGATATGGAGTGTCCTGCTAAATTGTTCCTCTATTTGTTCCCATCCCTTTCTGCTACTTCCCTCTCCTCCCCTTTTTTTTTGTTCCTGCAGGTTAGTGTCTAACACCCATTCTCAGGGCTCACAGCCCATGCAATCCCAGAGTTAGCTTTACAGACAGGCACCTTTTACTTTTGTTTTTTTGATGATAGCTTCTTCCTGCTCATTTTACTTATGCTGCTCTACAAGTTAGTATAACAAATCACTACACATATCGTAAATAGATAAAGCTTAAAAAAAATACAGGGATTTTTCTACACATGTTCTGCTTAAAGCAGTAAATCAAGTGAAGGCTTCCATCAACAGAGAAACTTCAATACTATGAACAGCATTAGGCAGAACAGATAGTGTCCACCCACTTTCTTTACCTTTTTTTGAGCAGAAAAGTAACTTTTAATTTACGTGTATAACAAGCATTAACATAGTGACAGAGCCCATGCTTCCATTTATCTAAATCCAATTCTACAATATATTTACTACCTGCTGGATATAAGTACCACTCCAGGCGACTGATTGTCTCCATTTTCTTTACACGTATAAAATGAAACTCTTTTAGCATTTTCTGCACTGCTAAGATGATTGAGATCAAATACTCTAAAATCTAAGACTGATTTTGCAAGACCACTTTCAGTCATTATTTAAAATGTTCTCACAACCTTATTGCACTCAACAATACATTCCAAGTTCACTTGTTTCTCCAGACTGCAGCATCTATTGGTTTCTTTGCCTGAATGTGTACATCTCTCCTGACAGACAAGGTCTGAGCTGCAGGCAGCCCAAGGACTTCACGAAACTGGGAAGAATATGGAGCTTCATGCCTCAGCCTTCCTGGTAGCTCTAGTGCAAGTCACCAAACTTCAGGTGGACACTTAGAAAAACAAAGACAAACAACAAACAAAACCACCAAACAAACAGCCCAAGAAACCCAAATTAGCCACCTTACTTAAACACAAAAGCCTTTCAAAATCTTGTTCATTAGCTTATGTCAACCTCCAAACTGCAGTTTCTCCATTTCAGGTTTCACTTGCTGACAGAACACGTTTCAGTGCATGTTTTACCTCTCATTTCACCGCTGCAGCTTTAAATAATCCCTAGGAAGCAGGAGGTGTTCACAAAGCTGCCAGGATCCCTCAGCTGCCATTTGCCATAGGTTAGTGCCAGTCCTTGCTATTGCTCACTCACCTCCTGGGCCTCCAGTACCTGCCAGTCCTGGTTGTACCACAAGGTCTCTCAGCTGGCAGAGAGCAAATACCCTGACTCCATTCTCAGCTTCTTTAGGGAAAACCATTGCAAGAGACCTTTTCAAGTTCAACAGGGATATGGGCCTTGCTCTAGAGTAAGGAGTTGCAGCAGGCACTTGCCAGCAGCTAAAAGGAAACACAACCACAGTCCCATCCCAGCAGAACCCAAAGTAACAGGGAAGAGACAAAAACAAACACCAAGAAAAGCCCACATAGAAAACCAACAGAGTAATAAAATACCCACAAAGAACGTCGAAGCATAAACTCCCATAATTTTATGCCAAGCCTCAAGAGAGGAACATCCCTACCAGAGCAGGCAACTCTCTCTTTCACAAGCCCCAGTGGTGAAATTGCCTTTAAAATGAGGATACCAGAGCTGCAGGAACTTAACTCCTGCCCCTCCCCTTGCAGGGACAGAGGCCATCCCCACAACCTTCCCCATCAGCTCTGCCTGTGAGCCCACAGGTCCTTCTCTACCCTAAACAACTGAATTTCAGTCAGCATTCAAAAGCCAACCTGCTGGAATTTACTCATTCAGCCCTCAGTGACCTGGGCATTTCACAGCTGCTGTTCTCCTGACTATCTTCCCCCCCTCTAGCTTTACTGAAAAAACCCTTTTCAATTCAGTTTTTAGCTGCATTGCCACTTTCTCTTTCCTAGGAAGCCACTACCTTTTTGACCATTTATCCTAAACTAAAACAACCCCCCCAAATCAACCAAAATAGACCACCCAGCACAAAAACAGCTTTGTCTTCTCTAAACCAGGGATACGCAACACTTGGATTAAACAAAAGCCTTTTGTTTTATTACCTATAGAAGCATTCCAGTTTAAGCCATCTCATGCTTCTGGAAGGAACCCATATTAGTATAATTCTGCTCCAAATCAGTCCTGTTTGATTAACACAACAATTGGTTTTAAGGGGTAGAAAACAGCAGAATTAGTGGCTGATCATTTGCCAAAAGTCAAAGCATCACAGGTAACAAGATGGTAAAGTCAAGCAGCTCTATTGATCTGTGTGAGATCTTGCTGCCAGCAGAATACTGCAATCACCCCACACTGAATTCTTAAACACATGGCATAGATACTGCTTCAGCTGGTGTCAGCTGTGTCACCTACACCAGTCCAAGTCAGTCCCCACAACACACCCCAACATCCAGAAATAACAGCAGTTGTGAAAGTCTGCTTTAATCGCTCCATGGATTTGGGCTTCCTTTGTTAATAGTACTTGTAATTAGGATTAAGCAGAAATTCTGCTTTGACAGTCTATCAAATGATATCCAGCACAAAGCATGACAACAGGGAGATGGGGAAGGGCACGGGTCAAAGTGCTGCTGCATTATATTGGCTGGATTGCCACGCTGCACACACCAGCATGAGCCACAGCCTCTGAAGCCAGAGCTGCCAGCATTACTCCTAGCATAAAAAGCAGTCAGCCTCACCACTGAACACATACGGGTCATTTCAACAATATGAAGCAGCAAAGCTGGACACTGAAGAATTCTTATCTGCAGAGCAGGTAAGCCTGAACATAAACCTGCAGCGAAGCCTTAGGCTGGGGATGAGGCTGCTGGAAAGCACAGCCAAGCCAACTGAGTGTCAGCAGCACACTGCCGCCCCACGGAGAGCACCAAGGCCCTTCCTGGCACGGAGCTGCAGGATCCGCTGTCCCGGCGGGTCCCGCGGCTGCCCGGGGCCAGACCCTGTGTCAGTGACTGCTGTGGCACGAGGGGGAGCCACTGCTGGGCGCTGGCACCGCTGTGACAGGGGCGCTCCGGCCGGGATGCACGAGAGGCAGTTCGTACTCGCTGGCAATGAAGCTCTTAGAGCTGGGTCATTTGCTTCCTGCCTGCTTCATTCCCTGAACACACATTTCCATGAACCCAGCAACGCTCCTCAGCCAGCTTTCCCAACAGGGAGTCCAGATGTGGAAATTGCACTGCTACCCAGAGATGCTGTTCAGATATTATGGCCTTCCAAAGCACAGCTGACAAATGCTCTCCTGCTCCATTCTCCTCTCACTGGCATCACGAATGAGGAATAAATTGCCATATGCCAGAGGACTGGTATTAAATTTAAAAACAAAAAACCTCACCATTCCCTGCCTCCTAAAAAGCACAAAAACAAAAACACAAACTAAGACGTCAGTTACAAATAAATTGGTAAAAACACTCACATGAAAGCAGGCAATGGAAATACAGGACCACAATAACTTACTTGAGGTCAAAGTAAAAACTATCATTTCTGATCACTCCAGAAGTATCCATCTTGTCACAAATAAATATTTCAAATACAAACACTTGTGGAAGGCTCCCAAAATGTAGCTCACATTATTATGCCTTTTGATTGATGTTTGCCCTATTGAGAGACTAAAGTCTTTTTAGAATGATAACTGTGATGTTATCTTTTTTTAATGCCTATTGAGAGTAAAGCAGCTAATACATGTAAACAGAACTAAATATATACTCGTTCTTATTATAAATGGATCTGGAGTTTGAGTGCAAAGGAAAAAACTATATTCCCTCAACAAATAGATACTTGGTTAATTCCTAGCAAGACCTAATCTCCACACCAACTCCCAGAGCTCTGTGGAAGAAACTGTGTAAGGCCAAACAACGCAGAGTCAGTGGATTCCTTGCATTTTCCCTCACATAAAAGGGGGGGAACGAGATACCTACTGCATCATATTATCCCATCCTCCTTAGAAAGCGAAGATAAAAATACAAAAATCTGCATCCTGGGAGGAGTGGAGAGAATCATATTTGAACAGTTGCATTATTTAATCTGGTAAGAAGTGTGGGAAGCTTACTTGGCCTTTTTCACTGCTGATTCTTCAGCAGCAGGACTGACATTCAGCCCTTGGTCACTCTCAGCCACAGCCTGCAGCACAGAGACTTCTGACACAGAAAGGAACACCTGAATCTCCCTACATTTGAGCTTGCTTTTCTAAGACAAACACTGCCAATGTGTTCAAGCACATCAACATTTTCCAGAGCATTCCAAGGTGTCAGATACAACTTCTAGAACTTACATTTTTAAAAGGAACAGATGTGCCAACAGATCTCAGTTGCCTTGCTATTTCACATTAGATAAATATCAGTGAAAAATTTCCAGCATTTTAAACATAACAAATATTTCTTACATTTGCACATATTTAGAAATATACAGCATTTTAAACAAACAACAAAGCAACAGTAAAACAGAACCAAGTGCTTTGAGGAAAAAAAAAAAAATCTTTTCAACTTTCAATGGGATCTACAGATGAGAAGTCAGTCTTTTTAGATACAGCTTCTTAGATAGCATTTTCAGGTAATATTCCTAATGAAGAAGCCAACTTCTCATTTTACTAGCAGAAGAAAAGCCAAAAGCAGAGTATGGTCTACTGAAACTCCCATTTTTGGTTCATATGAACAAACCAAGGCACAACCCCATTGGATCCTATTGTTTCTTCCTAAGACCACAGAAGTATAATAAAATATTGAATGTGCTCATATTGACATTATTTTCTCATAGCAAGGAAAATACTTTTCCAAATTCAGCCTGAGGAGCAGAAGGCAAGAACTATGGGCAAATCAATGCTCATGTGATGCTGTATTTAAAAACAATTTTTAAACCAGCATGTAGATGTGATCCTGTGAGCAACCCTGCCCTGCTGAGCCAGGCACAGGCTGAAGGGGAGGCCTGCAGCCAGGGCCATGTTCCAGAGCACAGGGCCAGGCACTCACCTGTTACTGACAGCATGATAAAAGCCATCTTTCTGCCTCCTTTTCCAGAAAACCCATCCTGGGGGATAGCAGCTGGACACCCTACTCATGAGCTCATGCTCATTGCCATAGTAGCTCCCACTTCCTTAAGAGCAAAATCCTAGATTCTGTTGTGGAAGAGCTCTAGTTACTTCATTAATGTACAAGCCAAGCTGGACTACAGATCAGTTGAAGACTCCACACTACAAAATTCTTTTTGTGAGCAGCAGTTTCTGTTTAAAAGGCAGTTTATGATACAACCAAAATTGTAAAGAAATGCTTAGTGGCAAGTAAAATGGTCCTTTGTCAGTTACATTCCTGACAGTGCTTCCATACATTATATACAAAGACCACAGAACCAAACAAAAAACAGGAGGGGAAAAAAAAAAAAAGAAGAAAAAAATTAAAATAAGTGCCTGGGATTCCTTCTCCCAGAGCACAAATGTTTTTTGTAGACTTGATTTATTCCTATCTTGCCTGTGAATATCTGGTCTCCTTCAAGGTAACAATTGCTAACATTTTGTGTGATAAATGTTACACCCACCACACACAAGGTCATAATTAAAACAAAATTCATCCTTCTAGTCTATTAAAATTCACAGAACCAGAATCCAGTTCACAACATACCTTCAAGCCTCCATCTGCAGAATGCTGAACCTAATTTGTTTGAGGTACAGTAGTTAAGTTCTTGTAGAATTGCTACAGATGCTTGAAGGTTAAACCAACAGAACTACAATATATGGGATTTGGCACATAACCACTAACTGATTGCTGCAGAATTTCATAAGGCTCTTATCTTTCAAGGAAACCACGCTATGTCACGTGCAAATCACAAGCTGCTACCCTTTTAGCTTCCCCTTCTTCCAGGAGAAAGGCCAGAATGCCCATGTTCAATATGGATGAGGGCAGAGCTGCACCACATGCAACATACAATATGTTAAAACTAAAAGTGGGGGGGGGGGGGGGGGTGGGTTTTGTTTGTTTTTTTTCCTTTAACAGGGTCCTATTGTGGACAAACTGCCCATTTCCTCTGGGGCAGAAAGCAGATAGCACCTCAGAGCAAACCCACTTCCTCCATTCCCAACACTCCCCACAACCTCTCCCAAGCTCATACAAGGAGCACCCTAAGCCAGAAGGGCTGGTTCACATCATATTTCAAGTCCCTTGAATTCCCTTCTTTTCTGCCAAAAAATTCAAGTGCAAGCTGTGCCCTGCCCAGGTCCCCTCCCTCCCCACAGATGCCCCTTCATGCTCTGCTGGACACAGCTCAGTGTCCAAGCCTGGGACTGCCCAGCATCCCTTGGACAGAGTTGCTCTGCACTTAAAGAGAGCCCCACTGTAGCACACCAACCACTCCCCCTCAACTGACTCGGTTACTTTGCAACAAAGTACCGAATTTGTTTTACTCCTGACTAAAAGACGTTTCTCTTGTATATCTTTAACAATACTTAGTACATTTACTACTTTGTAACAGCATAATGGACTAGAAATCATTTTCACAACTCTCAATGCCCGGGTCTTCATCCGTTGCTACTTGAAGAATAAATCAAGCACATCATGTCTGGTATATTTCACATTCTTTGTGGTGAGAAATGACTGAGCATGCAGAGCAAGAGAGATGCAATTCTAACATGCTTAATGCACTCTTTTCTAAGAGCCTATCTGCTATGATACACCCTACAGAAAATACATCTGTATTAAAAGTGACTGAATTTTGTTAGCCACCAAAACAAAATCCTGAACAGAAATATAAAGATGCTCAAATAGAAATTAATCAATAGGATACTCTAAGCTCACTCTAGTGACCTAAGAACAGAAAACTATTTCCCTTTAGCTGTCTATGGGAATTTAGTCTACCTCAGTAGCCACCTGCACGCAGAATGCTAATGTTCTCCAATATACAAATTCTTCTTTCCCTTCTCCACCTATTGACACAGGCCCTGCACCAGAAATGCTCCTATACACCTCAGAGAGCACTAATCACAGCTACATTCCAGTAATGGATGCACCATGGCCTTCCCAATTAAGCAGCAGACAGCAACTGTACCACCATGCAGCCAAGTAGCAAGTAAGTACAAATATTTTACTTAATCAAAAAGCCTTCCTGTGTATCTATAAAATACACACACAGAGCTCCTAAATAGGTTTTCAGTGTCATCCTTAAGTGTTCCTTTTATTTGTGCTTTCCATGAGTAGTTGTTTTTCACAATTAATATGAACCCCAGCCACCCAGTGGGGGTGTTGTTACATCCCAGCTCTTGAAACGACCCCATCTGGGATCCCCAACAGACCTGCTGTAGTGCTGGGCCTCTCCATGTACCTGAAAGCTCTGCATTACAGAAGCATCTATCCCCCTTTGCTCCTGGACTGAATTTCACCTTTCCCAACCTTTTTCAATTTAGTGCTTCCTTTGCTCTACCTTTGTTTCAAGGAGATGAATCTGTCACACCAAGCCCACAATTCAGAGAGTGTGGGTCAGCTGACAGACCAATCAAATGAGCACAGCCCCGAGGACACAATACAGGACACGAACTCCAGATCAGTCATGAAACCATCACAGCCTCGTGCCAAACCTCCTGAGCCCCCTCCTGCCAGGTGCAGTAGCTCAAGAGCAGTGGCACTGTGACAGGATTATATTGCTCTCCACTCTGCAGCCAGCCTGGCGTCCGCCAGCTTGTACATCTTTGTCCAATACTCTGGTGCATGGTAAAAATACACAAATATTTGCTTCAACTCCACAGCTTATGCTAAACTTTGGCTTGTCAAGGCATCTGGAAGACAAGTAGTAATGTGGCTGACATACAGGGGGAGGAAAAAAATTATTTTGTCCTTTTTCTAATACAGATCTACCACTAATGCTGCAGAGTATTTCCTCCTGCAACTCAGCACCATCTCTCTTCTCCTCACCACCCTGTCACTGCCCCTACATCTACGCTTATAAAAGTACTTTATCATGGTTTGCTTCAGAGTTTTTTCCCCATGAAAAATCTCAGTGTAATGGAGCATTCCATCAAGAGGCCCACGGCACATAGCCAGGACTCTGGAAGGGAGTTTGGTGATAGATAAAGGTAATTATAGAGTAACATTTGCCATACCACAATTTAAGGCTATGTCAGCACTTTCCCCCCTTTAAGAGGCTTATAAGTCTGAAAGCCTCTGGCCTGAAACTTGATAAATACATCCAGTGAAAAATAACCTGAATTGTACAGTCAATGAGATGCCTTGAATTGAAAAGCAGTCACGTCAAAAGTAGTCTTGAACTTGTAGTGGATGGAAAATTAGATACGAGTTGCATAGAGATCTAAAAATAAATCACTTCATGTGTATTTTGAAGAACCGCCAGTGGACCAAGTTTTTAGAATATATACTCTAAGTTTCTTGGTAAAAATATAACTACGAATGAAAAGTATGCCTGAACACCTGTTCCAGACCTCAGCAGCTGCTGACCAAGAATTCCGGCAAACCAACAAAGAAGGTCCTTTCCCCAGGGCAGCCTTTCTATTGCATGCTACTATGCTTCCCCCATGCAAGAGTTCTAGGGAACCCACTGAACTGTACAATACTTATTTTTCCATTAATACCCTGAAATAATACCATAAGCCCTGAAATCACAACTGCACTTTACAGACACCACTCAGGGCCTGGCCATACAGTTGGGTACAGGCCAGGTGAGCACAGACCTGATTCCCTCTGGCCATGTACACAGCACTAGCCCAAGGCAGCTCCGGTCTAGAAGTCCTGCAGACACATCAGCTGGGTGATGCAGCTGAGCCAGGACTTCACCAGTGAATACCTTGGAGAGAAAGGAAAAAAATAAAAAGGAAAAAAAAAGGAAAAGGAAAAAAAAAGGGGGAGGGGGGGAAAAAGGATGTGGAAAAACTCCCAACCTACACAGAATAAAAATAAGCCACAGCCTTCTGCAGCTGCCACAGTCTTAGGATAGTTCAGTTTGTGCCAATACAGTTCAATACAGTTTAATTACAAATTCAGAAATACTGAACTGGACTATCTGGAATTTGGCTGCACACTCCCATGAACAGGCCCAAGTAGCTGAATTCAAGCATCCTGAACCAAAGCTATATCCAGGCTCCAAGCAACTCACTTGGCAAAGCAGCTTAGGCAGTGTAAAGATACTGATTTGCCCCAGTTTCCATCAAAGCACAGAGCCTGCAATGGCTGGCACGGGTCAGGGTATGGCTGTGGAATCAAAGTGCCACTTGAGATGTAAAAGGACTCAGCAGTGGCACCACAGACATTTTGGATCATACCTTGCAAAGCTGTCACAATGAGCTGCATTACATTTTTGAAGTCCCCAAATCCATTTGTTTTACCATCAAGCCTCTATCAATTGTACAGCATCCTCTGGATCAGGACAGGAAACAGGAGCCATAACAGGGCCTCTCTTCCCCTCCCAGGCTGTAGTTTCTGCATTGCATCTTTTACAATAACAGCAGAAAATGTCACCAGTTGTGTATTCAATGCAAATAAGAAATTTCATGTAATCATGAAACATTGCCTATAGCTGCAATCTGTCCTCATTAGATATAAAAGTGAATCTCTCCTTTTCACAGGAATCTCTCATACATTGGGAAAAATATCACTCAAGTCAGTAAAGTTACAGTTCTGTGGATTTTTAAAAACTAAAGAAGAAAACTGGTATTCAACATTTCTTCTGAAAAATCACCCCAAACAGCAGGAACAGTTCCACCTCACAACTAATCCCGTAAAATAACATACCAAAAAAAAACCAACAAAACAAACAAACAAACCAACCAAACAAACCATTCTGATAATCCCATCACCACTTCAGAGACAGTCCTTGAAGGAGCAGGAGGCAGGAGATCTGCCTGTTATTTAGCAGACACTGCAAGAATACAAAGTCAGCTGTGTTAATAAAAAGTATGTCAGTGGGCAGAACTCCCTCTCTGGTGGAAATCTGCAGGACACAGACAGAGCAGATAACTCTACATTATTCTCCTAGAGTAACCTTTTGGGGAATGGTGACCTTAGATTAGGTGTGGTCCCAGGTGTGCAGGCAAAGGAAGAATGAACACAACCCTCACCACTAGTTCATGGCTGATAAAAATCCAAGTACAGTCAACATAGAGGTTGGGACCTCTGGCTGATGAAAGATCCTGCACTTTTTTTGTGCTGCCAAGGGTGTCCCTCCATTCACACCCACATGAGGGAGCAGAAAGAACTCCTGCCTCCAGAGGCTTCGGGAGAAGGAGGGCAATATGCACATTAAATGACACTGCACTTGAAACACAGGGACTGCCAAGGAGAAACCACAGCAGCAATGATCCCAAGTAAGGCTTCTGGAGGAACAAGACACTTACCCAGCTCTGCAGATTTAAAGAGGATGGAACCAAAAGGACATGGGAATGTCACTAAGAGCATTTCAGAAGAGCTTTTTGATACAGGTGGTTGGAAAACAAAACACAAACTCATCCTGGCCATTGTCATTTGCAATCACAGAGTAAGGAAAGGATAAAGTAAGAGCAAACTGTTTCATTATGAGGAAATATGGACATAATTCTTTTCTTATCTCTACATTTCATGGAGAGTCCATGAAAAAGGTGATCTTATTAACTCACCACATACATGAGAATTGTACTGAAAAGTGACACCAAGTACACATGCGTAAAGCAGGAGGAAGAAAATTGAGGAAAATCTCATATAGACTGGAAACAAAGAAAATGTACAAAGATAAAGCAACAGTGAAAAGAAGAATATACTAACTAAGCTTATATATGAAACAAAAATGACAAAGTTTATTTTCAAGTAAAATTACACGACAGTAGTAAGAACCAAGTTACTCTACAATTCCCTTCTTTCCACTTTGTGTTTAAGTGGCTCCAATGAGACTGGAGAAAGTAAAAGGCACCTGTTGACAACAGTCTTATTTTACTCTTACAGAGTTAAAAAAGGACAGCACTCAGTAGTTAAAGAAGGTCCAATTAAAATTCACAGAGCTATTGATCTTAGCCTTGCTCCAGTGAACCCTCTTTCTCCTAGCTCATAAACAAGATGACATAGAAAAGAACTATCGATTTTCATATGATATCTTTTGGAGACATTTTCTTAGAATCTTAAAATTGCATCAAGTGTTCATAAAACAAATAGACTTAATGTAATCACATCTGGCAGACAGCACAACCCATTTGTCAAGGATTTTAAATGGGGGAGATAAACTAGACAGATGGGTTCTACTTAACACAAACTCAAGTTTTCCACCTGGAACCCAACAGGAATCATCATTCTCTATCCACCTGTCTTGTACCTGACAGAGCAATAACTTTGCACTCCAAATAAGTATAGGCTGATGGAAATATCCCTGCAAGGATTCAGCCCCAGAGGCAAGTAGTATATTTTTAGATCCTTAATATTTCTTTAACAAAACATTTCATATGGAATTCAGCACTTGATTCTCTCTTTCAAATATAGACTTCTCCAGCCACTCCTCCTTAAAGCAGAGAAACAGAATACTGTTAAGCTTCTCTGAATATATCGAAGTGAAGATTTCAGGAATGTAAAGCAAATAGCTATAACATCACTATAGAGCTAGTACCTGCTGCATTCAGAAATAAGCTAGGTATTAAAAACTACACATGCAAGAAGATTCAGCAAAGACTGATAATATAAGGTACAAGTTTGATTTTAAGAACCAGAACAACAACATCATTGAGTATGAGCTGGCACAGCTCAGGTGGCATCCAAACTACTCTGCATTTCAACTGAAATGCAGTGGTGTGACACAAATGCAGAAAATAATAGTATTAGCAATGCTCAGATATAGCCAAGGCTATATACCTTTCTACTCTCTTAGATACGCATCTCACCTTCTTTAGGCATTCTCTCAAGATAAGCATAAAAATTATATCACCTTCCTCATTCCAACTATGCAGCTCAAAAGAGAAAAAATTGAGGATGGTATGGAGTACAACGTGCATAAACATCTTCACTGCATGATCCAGACTTGTCAGATGTGAAAGATCACTGCCATCACTTGGCACCTTCCAAGTGAATCTTTCTTTCTAATCAAAAAGGAATTCACCCTTTACCTAATCCAACACATAAAAGAGGGAAGTGGAAGAGAAGCAGTTCTGAACAATAGATCAGGAGGCTTAAAAAGCCCTTTCAGGGCAGCTGTTGCAAATGGAGGCCAATATTTTGATGGAGCAAAACACAAATACTGGAGGTAGAGAAGGATTAAGAAAATAAAATAAACAAGCAAGGTTTGTCAAAGAAAAAAAGGCTAAGATTTAGAAAAAACTGAAACAATGATTCAAATCATATCCATAAACATCTAAGGACTTATCAAATTTTAGAAATATTTTTCCAAGCATTACTCACAAGAAGGTTGGGAATCATCCAAACAAAGTGTTAGCTATTCTTATGAGCTTCCCACACAAGAAATAAGGGGCGGGGGGGGAGAAATCCCAAACCAAAAGTTCTTCTTTTCCTTCAGTTATTACTCTCAGAAAACAAAATCAGTTCCTGGTACTATACTCAATTTAAGAATTTTTCCTAAGAACCAGATAAGCATCTCACTTTTTAAACTGTTTTATATGTCTTTCAACTGATTTTACATTGTATTTGAGGATGTTTGGGAACTCTCTGGGATAATCCCGCCCATACCTTTCTTGAGGTCAGGGAACATGACAGCATTCATTAATATTTCCTCCCTCCCTTCTTCGAGTGGATCCTTAAAAGTGGGAGCTACTTAATTTCTGTGCTTTGCTGGGGTCAGATGAGCCTTCTCAAACCCACTGGTGGCAAGAGCAATCACAGCCCTGCTCGAGGTGCAGAACCCGCTGCTGAAATCCCTCCCCTGCCCATTTCTGAGCACCAAGGTGCTGAGACAGTCCCTGTGACCTACCCATGCTCAAGGAGAAGGAGCACTTTGTGACCCGTGGGAAACTAAAGAGCAAAGACCCGAGTTAAACAGGCAGCACCACAACACTGAGCGTGTGCAGCCGAGGCAGGCTGTGCAGTGCCCTGCAGCAAGGGAAGCACACCCGGCCTCTACTTGATCTGACACCGTGCTCCACTCTGACACTCAATACTTGTTAATAAAGTGCTGGCCTGGCTTGCAGCATGCGGGTGTGACAAAGCCCCAGCAATACAAACAAAGGCACACCGTGACTCTGTCCGTGCCAGTGGTGCACAGGGAGCATGGCCCGCCCAGGAACGGCTCTGCACAGCCCCGTTCAGGCACAGCACACACGGCCTCACCAGCCCCTGTGCACAGCCACACCAGGGCACTTCAGGCCGCTTTCACCCTGCTCCCAGCCTGGACATGCTGCTTGGAAACACGCACAGATGTCCCAATTCCCTCTTACACAGATTCTGCATTTCCATATCCAAAGTTCCCTTCCCCTCTCCTGCCTTCTGGCTCACCCCGCCAAAGCAGCTGTAAAGGGTGCAGCAAGTACCCGGGGTTTTGATCAGCTGACAACAGAAATACACTCTAATTCTTTGCAAGTGGGTAATGGAAGCTGTGAATCTGAATATTAGACATAGCTAATGTTAGCATGCAAGGCAAAACTGAGAATAGGCATATGCATAGCCAATTCCATTCGACTGGTTAATCGAAATCCAGACACCTTAACATTCAAAGCACAGACACATTCACTTTTCCATCTCCCTTCAAGTGATAACTGCACAACCTGCAGCTTCAGAGCCCCCAGCACGACACACAACTCATGCTACAGTAAAAGGCCTGCAGCTTCCCAAGATGCACCCCCTGCCCAATTAACCAGCAGTTCATTTGCAAAGCCATCAGTCCACAGGACACTCTTCCGGTTGCGGGTTTTGTCATCCTGACTCTACTCTTCAGATTCCCTTCTGGAGGCAGCCTGAAACATTCTGTCACAAAGCTATAAGGATGAATTATTGGGTGAATGTTGCCAATACAGCTTTGCATTAATTATTCATAATCATTGCAAAATATTTCCCACATTCATAACTTAGTAAGTTACTAATTTAGGTGCACATTAATTGGAAGATGATGATTCACACAGCAGCTCACATGATGCAGCACTTAATCACTCCTTCAAAGTTAACACACCTGTCCCATGAAGTTTACAAGAGCAATATCGAAACTGCAACAAGTTTATAGCTAAGTAACACATTAAATCTGTATTCACATCAGAACAGTTGATCCATCTTTGTCATCTCTGCCCAGCAGCATCATTTAATTGCTTTTCACTGCTCACTTCTCATTGGACCAGCTTCATTAAAAGAGTGGTTTATGGCAAGCTGTTGGAATCCAAAACACAGAAAATTCCTAAAACCTTAGGTCTGTTTATTCTGAGCGTGAAATGTGTATTGCATTTGACCTAAAGTCTTGATGTAGAAGTAGTTATGGAATAAAGTAAAAACCTCAGGGTGTGGTCATGCAAGGTAAAACAATAAATTTCTGTGGGACAGTGTGTAATTGGATAAAAAATACCACAATGCGGCACTTGAGAATGCAGGTGTGTATAGCCATTGGTGTAAAAGTAAAAACAACTGTACGTTACAATTATCTATTGGTCAATTAACCTTTAAGAAACCTTGTGACCTGCAGTGTGCTCTCTTACACTCTCCTTCTGTAATGTCTGCCTTCTATCAGTCTCCGTAATGGGCTGCAAGGCTCCTGAGAAATCATGGCAATAAATCTATCGTTAAAGCATACCTAAGTGAAGGCATCTCACTCCCATAAAAATCCCAAGAGCAACCAGCTTTTTTAAAACATTCACTTCTAAAAAGCCTGAAGTTGGATAATGATAAATGGAGATTCACATATATCATACTCTGGCATAGCAATTACAGCATGTAACAAAGAGGTATTTATTAATATGCAGATTCAAAAGGTAGAAATAAGCAGTATTTATTTACATCATCTGTTAGTAGGTATTGGTATTCTCAAAAACGCCTGGTGAAAATCTAAACTACTGCTCAGTTAAACAGAAACATTCTGGGTCTACCCAGGCAAGATCTGAAGCTCAAAGCAGTAACCTGTGGATACTTTCCCTCCCAATGCCATGTAAGGGTTCTGTAATACATTAGTTCCTAGGAGAGTTGGCTCTTTGAGCAAAAAGCAAGCTCTTCCAAGACATTACGAAACAAGATATATTTTATTAAAAACTGATTTTCTTTTCCCCAAAACTGGAAAACACTGTGTTTTATACACGACATTCCAGTTTTTGCTATTTCAGAGACAGGGTTAGGCAAGTCTTAGGTCCATAACACTATGGACCAACTTCATGGTTTTCATGATAACATCAGAAAAGTTTTTTTGCAGTCTGAAAAATAATACACAGGAACAACTTCCCCAAGGAGATGGCAGAGACACCATCACTGGCAGTTTTTAAGACATGACTGGACAAAGGGGCAGATAATCTCACCTAGGCTCCCTTTCCCACAAAAGTTGGGGCAGATGATCTCCAAGGTTCCTTCAAACTTGAGCTTTCTATGATGATTCTACGACTTCTGGCCCACTGTCCGTAGCACAGTCCAAGAGCTAAAAACTATTCTTTTTTTAAAAAGAAAACTTATCACTAGTGTACTTTCCCTGCTGTCTGGCTGAGTGCAGGCACTCCAGCACATTCTTCCTTGTCCCTACACATGAGGAGGGGAGCAGATCATTACTCAGAGCTCCACAGATCTCTCTAGCCTCTGAGAGCTGATGTCTTCTCCAAACCTTCATGCTTAGTTTTACATTTGCAAACCTAATGCATACATAGTTCTTTTCCAAGATCATATTTCATGTACACCTCACTACTTTTCTCTTTCCTCCAGGCTACTTTTGCCTGGCTTATAAGCTGCTGTTAGACCAGAGCCTGAACTCGCTGCAGTGTCCCAGGCTGCACCTGGCAGCATGACAAGAAGAGTGGGCAGATGACTCCCCCTTTCCTGAAGAAATATACATCTCCCCCATACATCTTAGCAACGTTAATACTTTTCACAAAAGCTTGACCTTGCTGGCATTGGCATTCAGCATAGTAACTCCCAGCATTCCCTTCTAATGGGGGTATTCTGTATCCTGTGTCTGTGTGGGTGCTGTTCTTACACTTCTCCCTGTCCAACTGCTGAATCTGCTGTGCCAGTACAACTGGATGCTTTGGCAGGGGGACATTCATTTGGAATTCTATTCCTTCCAAGTTTTGTATTGTGCCAATTTGTTAAGTATACTCTCCATCCCTTCCTTCAGTTCCTTCCCAAGTAAAAGCCATACTGAGCAATACCAGGCCCAGGCCAGCCTACTGAGGCACACCCATCCTCTTTCACAGCTGGCCACTTACAACCGTTCCCCAAATGCAGTTTCCAGCCACTCAGCAGCACCAGTAGCTGTTCTCACTGACAAAGTCCCCTCACAAACCCCAAACGACAGCAGGGAGTCTCCCATATGTCTTTCTGTAGCAGCCAGAGCTGCCCCCGGCCCGTGGCAGTGCAGTTCACCTGTGCGAGGGGAAGGGGTGCAGGAAGTGCAGCAGCCTGTTAAGAGCACACACCGACTCCACCAGGCAGAACACTTTTACAGCTGCAGTAATTGATTGCCTTTGCAACAATCACACTCCGCCAGCTTCATTTTTCAGGAAAAAAACATCAGATAGGAACAGATGGGGGCAGATCAAAACAGATTGCAGAAAACAGCCACAGTCTAATGGTGAATTGGGAATACTGAGCAAATATAAGAAGCCCATGTGCTTTGTGTCTGAATTGGAAACAGAGCTCTTTCATTGCAGCTTTCAAGTGCTGGTGTAAATGCTCTTCTATCTGTTCTGACAGCTAATGGCAGACTATCACATTTGCAATAGCTTTACTTGGGGCTTAGTGCTGCAGTTATGACCAGGATCACAGATCTGCATATAAACGGGCACAGACTTTCCTTGCTCACAGAAAGCAAGGAGATGCAAGCACAGAGACTGTCCTTGAGCCACAGCTGCTCCAGCAACCCACAGCTCATCCCCACCTGCTCACCAACACTGCACCCACAAAGCCAACCCTGCTTAGCAATGCCATTCCATCCACAACCATCTTTTGATGAACACGGGACAATCTTCCACTTGGTAGATGATGATACAGAAAGCTGTTCTGGTAAAGAAAAAGTAAACATTTTTAATGAAGCTTTCTACATGGATGAAAATGTTTTCTGGTATAGTGACGTAAAACAGGAATCCAAATAAAAACTTAAGTAGCCTTTCTATTCAGAAGGAGTTCATTTCTGTTCTTTCCTCTTCATGATTGTTAGATGCTGGCTTTACCCTCTTCGCCTTGTATTTCTGAAGTGCGATGAAAATTCCCATCTTAAATCTCCATTCTTGGTTTAATTATATTGGTGGAGTATTGTAATGGAATGAGTATCCCTCAAATTATCCTTTATTTTCACTCTGAGTAATCCTACTTAGGGTTCGGGCAGGGAGGGTTACACTCATAGCACTGACTTCTTATTTAGTGACTAAACCTAATCAATCAATCCTTTCTTTACATGGCAGGCTAAACAGTGTTTTCACCCAATTCTATACAGCTAGAAAAAATTAACAGCTCTTTGCCAAAAAATGGTATCAGCTATAGCATTTGGACCCACCTTTTTGAAAAAGGAATGCACCAAGGAGCTGGAATTTCATCACCAGATATACCAAAAGAGATTAAAAACTTCCAGGAATCCATGTGGGGAAAAAAATAAATTACAACAGCAGGCCATCACTGAATGCACCAAGCAGAAATAATTAACACTTGTTTCTCTTTGTGAATAATGCATAGCTGTAATAAGAGCTTTGCTTTCAAGCAATAACTATGCCACACAGCCGGGAGATACAGCCAGAAAGTAAAGCGCATTACAAAAGCTGCGTTCTCCTCACGCTCTTCCCAACAGGCCTGATTTAGGCACTGAGGAAAACACAGACCTAGGGGGAAGGACAGCCTCCCCTCAGTCCTTCTGATAGGTTTTTTATATCACTTTCTTCAGGCCAGTGCACAAAAATCCCACAAGTAGTATTTCATTATGAAAAATAAGCTTCCGCTCATTGGAAATTTATTTTTATTGTCCCACTGACTGGGTTTTTGGTGTTCTTCCTTGCATTATGAGTGCCTCTGCCAAGTATGCAATACAGCTTGCTAATGGAAAACTTGATGATAAACCAAGCTCTGCTAAACTGGTTTTCCTCACTTCTATTCCACTGGTTACCACTTCTATTCCAGTCACCACAATCACCTAGTAGGAACTCAGAGGGATATTCACTGCCATTTAGGAATGGCAACTCTACTTTATTTATTTGGGCCTACTCAATTTAAACAAGAAGTCTGCCAGGCTTATTAGCCTGGACACTACTGGTGCTCTGACCCGTCACTTGTGTCCTTACCCCGAGCAGTGCAAACAGCCATGGTCTGGTGAAGGTAACAATTACCTACAAACCCACCTACCCAAACCCCACAGATGCTGCCACCCTTCCCAGGCTGCAGAGACCTCCCAGGCCCATGACAACACTCCCAGGCAAGCTCTAGCACCACTTTCCCTTGCCACCACAGGGGCGGATGACAGCTTAGGATGCATCCCTGCTATGGTTGAGTGTCTTCAGAGGGTTTCCAGCACCAGAAAACGGCTGGTTTGGCTTCCAGGATCACTCATCTCAAAAGTGGCCCAGAAGCCCCTGTGGCAGCAGGGCCTAGAGAGGCAGCTGCATGTGCATCCCACAGGCACAGTGTGCATGGGCCAGAGCCACAGCACTACTGCTGCTACAGCACAGCTGCAGAGATTGTGCTCATGGAGCACAACTGTGAGCTGTGCACAAGCACTGCCTGTCCCTCAGCTATTTTTCTCTTTGAAGAAAAGGACTTTCATATAAAAAGGTAAAAGAAAATCCTCGAAATTTGTTTTGTTTCCAGGGCACACTATNNNNAAAATTTGTTTTTTTCCCGGGCCCCCCTTTAAAAAAAAAAAAAAAAAAAAGTACAGCAATACCTCAAACCAAACATTTGAATCCAAACATCTTCAAAGACCAAGGCTAACAGCACTTCTTTCATTGTTTTTCATTTAAATTGTACAAAATGGTTTGCTGCATACATGCTGTTCACTTCAAAAGACCATTCTTAATCCATTAATAAATAGCAGCCTAGAAGGAATCATACAAAAGTAAATTTTTAACGCATTAGCCAAAACAGCAGTCAGCAGACAGGCAGGACTGAATTAACTGTGTGAATCCTTCTCACAGGTATCTTTGCAAAATGGGAAAATTAGCAGCAGGAAAGTACTATTAGAAGGCAGAAATACTTTTAGGGTTTTTTGTTTTCAATTAATGAAAGACTTCATTGCACTCCAGGTTAGGTGGTATAAAACATTAATCTATTTTTAAAAAAACAACAACACAAATCAAACCATATTTGTACCTATCAATTATATCCAAAGAGTAATGATGACATGAAAACGGTAATGAAAAGAAAGTAAAAAACCCCAATCTTGTCACATAATTGCTCCCTGGTTTTAGTGACTACTTCAGGCAGATTTGAACTAGACTACTTTGAGTATCACACCTTACAATAACGTGAAGAAAAATATCTTCATAAAGACTGGCTTAGCAGATTCATAAAATGATAATTAAATAGAAAAAACAGTTTCCACTTTCAGTAAAACTTCCTGATTAATCCTTGGCTCTGAGAGCTTTCTGCATTTCCCTGTCCCCAATCACCCATGCGACAGACGGCTGAAACCTGAGTTTAAAAGGAAGGTTCCCTCCAATAAAAAGGATGAAAGTTTCAGTGTCTGCAGGAAAACTTTATCCTTCTCCACATCTTAGCATTTACAAGCAATTCATTAGCTTTCCAGCACAGACCAACATCTACCCTAATCACCCACTTCCACAAAGCCCTGGCAATCAGTTGACAGCTACCAAACCCCAGCCACACTCTGCAGAGTTATCAGAACCGTTTTGGAAGGACTCCTTTCAACCCTTTTTGGAGACACCAGCTTTTGAGGCAATCACCACTGAGTCTTTATCCTGAAGGAAAGAAGTTTGAGCTGTGACCCCTCATCCTCTGAATTTTAAGAGCTATGGTAACCTTCAGCAATTTTGGTGTTTATCACACAAATACAATTCTTTTAGCCTTGTTTCTATTATGGAAGTAGCACACAGCTGCAATACCTTATCCCACGTCACACTCCAATTAAGGGCCAAAAAAATGTCATCCTAGCTGGGTACATAATCCAATGAGCACCAAGGTGCATGCTCAAAAGGCTGCATACATCAGTTCAACTCCCACATTTGGAAAAAAAAAAATTAAGAAGCTTGTGAGTTCAAAGAGAACCACACAAATGAGCATGTCAGCACTCAGCTCAGTCTCCTCTTGAGTACTTGGTACAGATCCAGCTTCTCTCCCTGAGAATAAGCATACTGTGGATTTTGGAAAGCAGAAAGGTAGAGTGGATGATCAGAGCTCCTCCTGTGGAAGGAACAATTAGGCAGGTTAAGGCTCTCCCTCACAAAACTTGTGACTAAGCAGCACTGTAACCAGGTTCTGCCAACTCAGCAGTGAAACGGGGAGGTAAATAAGGAATGACCATTAACCATCTCACATTAGCTATAAGAAACAGGGGACATCAAATGAAGTTCTGATATACAGCCAAACCAAGGAAATACGAAGACTTCAAAGTGACAGGACTGGGGAACTCATTGCCCTGGTGGCTGCAATAACAACATTTCAACGGGGTCAGTAAGCAATCAGCTACATGAATAGATTTCTTAAAACTTCATTTGGCCTTAAGTGCAAAGGTGCCATCACCCCTCCCTGAAGGTATCTCTGCTCCATCTCAGGAGACAGAGTTTGCTGAAGCATCATTCCTACTCATTTTCTCTGCTTTCTCAGGCACCTGCTACCAGCCACTGCCACTCTTACATCTTGGGACAGGTGTTAAAATAGCCTATACCTTAAAATAGAATGTAATCAAACCTGAACTGAGTGCTGGTGCAGTAACCCTGAGATCCACACACAAGACAGATTCCTTCTTTGAGTTAGGGTGATCCCATTTCATGTAAAAATTAGTGTTAGCTTTTTTTCTTTCCACGGTACCAAGACCTCCCTTATCCTTAAAGCCTGGAGATACAGAAGTGTTTTTCATTAGCAGCAGAGCAGCTTAGTTTGTGTTATACCTCAAGGTGTGAGGATCTAGGAATGTCCTTCCCTAGAAAAGGGTCACAACAAGCTGGGATGGCAGCTGTCCACCACCCTGGGCTAGCAGGGGAAACTACAACCATGCCACAAACAGCTTCTACTGACTCAGCCAATTCCACAGCAGAGGTGCCAAGAAAGTCCAGCTGCTGGGCTTGGCACAGAGGCAGGACAAGGAGTACTCCTACCCTGCATGAGTGCTGCAGACACTGCTAAATAAAATGCATCTTGACACCAAAATCCATCCTTTACACCCCTGGGAAAAGACTGCACCAAAGTTATGTCCTATTTCACTTGAAAAAAAGTAGCAACTTCCACCTTCATCCTTAAGGACCTTCACTTTAGAAGGAGAATGGGAACCTTCCCCTTCTAATTTAATGTGTTAATTGATTTGAATAACCAAGCTGGGTTTCTCCTTTTCCTTGGAGCAGACATGCAATGCCTGTCACACCACTGTGGTGAACCACCCTCTCACCACAGGCAAAGCCTGCACTGGGCTCTTGTTTCTCTCCCACTTGGCCTCAGGACCTCTCTGGTGCACAACTGTCACCTCTGTGATGTTCTCATGCTTGGTCACTGCCAGGCCAGGCCTGACAGAGCCACCTGCAGCTCCTCCCTGCACGGGGCTGGAATACCAGAACCCCCTTCTGCCACTCTGCACAACAACACTCAGGCTGCTTCAGGCAGGTGATTCCACCTGAGAGACTTCCTTCTCCACAGAATAATTAGAACGATAATCCAGCCAAAATCTTACAATACATACAAAAGCTGTTTGCCTGTCACTGATTATATTTATTTCTCTTCCAACTCAATAAACAAAGGACTTGCCCTCTTTTCTTTGTGACCATTATTTAAACTGCATAGTTTCAATGTAGCTTGAATATAACTTAAATTTTGCTTAGCTGATTTTTATTCTATTATCTCTTGTTCTCCAGGCAAGTATATACTTGATCTTGAGAGTAAAAATGTAATAATTAAAAGTATGTTTTTAAAGGTAATATGAATTAGAGGGTAGAGCTGAAGTAATACGTAACAGCTCACATGCCATTATATATGGAATAATAACTCTCTTGCCTAAGCAGCGCACCATGACAGATTAGTTGTTACCCAAAGAAGTTTTGTTACTCAGATTTTAGAACCCATTGAAATACTACAGGATGCTTAAATATATTACAAAAGCCTCAACAGAAATACAAGCCTATAATAAAGATGCAATTGGAAATATCAGCCTTTCAACTCAAACTAAAGTTTTGAGCACTCACCTCCCAGCCTAAATCCCCAAGATGATGGCCAAGGTGCTGCCTAAGGCAGAGATAATCCTTTAGCCTCTTTTTACTTCAGTGTGACACACAAGTTTAATAAAAAATATGGGTACAAGGAAGGAAGAATGAAATCTCAACTGAATTACTACAACTCAAAATTTCCTGTGCTTTCTATTTGGGTCATCAGGTCTTAACAGCTTAAGTTTTGCCTGGAACCTAAAAGGCGACTTTCTACTTAGAAATTTGCACTGATTTATTTAAGTACAATTATGTGAACATCTTTACAGCATAAGACTAACAAATGCACAGTAGATTCACTTGCCCTCTTTAATACAAAAGATATTTACTTTTTTAATTCCTTTTCATATTCTTGACAAGCCAATGAAAACGAGGCAAGTGCATGGGGGGGATGGGGGGGGTGGGAGACTACCATGTCAGGCAATTCAGCTTCTTAAATGCATAAATCTGGTACTTGCACATGTTTTTCTTTATACAGCACATGTGAATTCCATGTGATTTGTATATTTCACAAGTTAAATTATGCCCCTAATTGATACTTCATAATGAAATGCCTGAAGGAGACAAGGCTGCTCTGATAGGTGAGCAATTTTAGATTTAAGTTAGGGATTGATTTCCATTTCAAAAGTGTTTTCAATATTTAACAAGTGAAATATAGATAATGTTTTCAAAAAGGGACACAAAAGGTGAGAATGCAAACTGTTTGTTCAAGCAGTTGACATTTAGACAGTAGAAGTGTTACACATATGAAAATGTTTTTCATTGTATTACTGTCCACTTGATTTAAGAGAACAGTAGGGCAGTCATTTTAACAACTCTTCTATATGAGCACATACTGATGGGTGGAGTTTGATTTTCTGCTACTTTAGCTCTGACACTTATTTTATAACCTAGTACTGCATTCTTTCTAAAAATAAAAGAAAAAGTTATAAGTTGTGAAATAAAGATCATAAGGTAGTTTTGTAACTGCTTAGTGGGACATACTGTAATCACCAAGAAATATTGTTACTCTGAAATTATGAGGAAGACACTTGTTGGCTTTGAAAGCCATTGTCGCTGTGAAAAGCAGTCTCCCTTTTGATCAGTTTATCCTTATATGAATTCCGTTTACACCTCCATAAATTCCACAGCACAACTGCTCTGTTGCCAAACTCAGCACAAGCATCAAGCTGAGTTTCTTTTATTTTAAAACTCAAGCAGTTCCTAAAAAATACTCAAGAAACTTTAGTCTAATGCTGCTGAGAACAAAAAGGCCTAAAAATGGAAAAGCGAAGGAAGATTTGTCCTATTTTGTTCTGTTGGAATAATAAGAAAAAAAGCAAGGTTATCTTTTTGAAGAAAATGCTTTACTGGTAAACGAATCACCTGCCTTCAGATTCTGCCTGCCATGGGTTTACAATTGCTGATCTTTCCTGGCCCCTTCATTCTTCACACCTGTACAACGTTGCTCTGAGCAGCTGCTGCTGCCTCCACCACTATCTGTCACCTAAGCTCAAGAATTTCCCACTCCGATGGAAGCTAAAAAAGAGTACAGGGGAGTTTGCTGGGGAAATACCACACAAAGCCATGGATGTCTGACACTGCTCACAAGACCTGGGCAAGAGCAAAGCCTCTCAGCAGAGACATCAGGATTAAAAAATAGGGGAGCAGGGAAGGAAGGAGAGACAGGTGTGCCTAGGATAAGATTTACAGAGACCGAAGAATGTGTGGTGTAACACAAAGCAAACAAATTCAATTTAATAAAACATCCTGCTTACAAGGTATCACCTAGTAGCTTACAGAGAGATAAGAGACCAAGATAATGCTTTAGAAAAGTGGATACTGCAAAGCATAAAAAGAAAACAGGAAAATACACTAATAAAGTTGAAGCCATTCAGATAAAAGAAATCTGCTGAATTTAAAAGCACCTAGAATACAAGCATATATTCTCACAGAAGAGCCACAACTAAAGAAAAAATGAACCTCAAACAATTAAAGGCTCCCTTAAGCATCTGAAGCCCTAATGTTTATCAAAGTATCTCTGTACAAGAAGTATCAAGTTGATGGAAATCAATTTTAACCTGGTGGAACTGGAACCACACAAAAGTTTCAACTTTTCAAGGCTTCCAACACCTCTCACTGCCTTAGGCAGAACATTAAATAGAGATTTAAAAATTAAAAATGGACAAGCTTTTCTGAAACATGAAATCCCTTGACTTGGAATCAGATCCATTTAGATTAAATCTCTTTATTTATACACAATGTCATAAATTATATGCTGAAGTAAGGGAGAGGGGAATAAAAAAGGCATGATAAAAGTATGACTCAAGCAAGAGCAACAAATATAATGAGAGCGCTAAAAGCACAACAAACTCACAATTTCTGGACTCACAGAAGTAATAAAAAAATCTGTATCTGTAAAGTTTAAACTGAAAATTGTGACCACATCACATTTTTAATAATAACTTCAGAAACAGGAGCAGGTAGATCACAAGGTCAAGCACCAGGGGCAGAGCCTGAGAGGACTCCACAAAGAATCTGCCTGGGCAGCTCAAAAGTTTGGGAAGCAGCAGAGCTGCCAGGGCTGGGATGCTGCCCCTGGATGTAACAACACAGAGCTATAACACATCAGTACTGGGGGAGACTGTTCAGGAGGACACCAGATGCCCTGAACACTGGGAATCACAAAAGTACCAGCAGAAAGAGTACGAAGGATGCTCTCACACACCACTTGGAAGGGCAGATGGGCAACATTTCAGGGCAGGGATGGGCACGAGAAACATCCAACACAGCCTTGACCACCTGCATTTTCTGCTGCTGGCAGCAAAGAGCAGCACAGGGACAGCTGAGGGGAAACAGTGGGAGGATCATAAAGGCAGGGGCAATTATTGATTCTTTCTTCCAGGTGGGAGATTTTATCCTAGAAACAGAACATACTAGAATGACAGAGGCAGCAGAGTCTGGATAGACAGATCAGTGACTACAAGGTACAAAGGCAGTGACTGACAGCAGTGCAGCAGGGTATCACCTGAACAAGCTCCATTATTACTTTCAAAACTAAACTTGTGAGAAGTGCCAAAGTGCGGCACAAGCCACTGCAACACTGGAAACCAAATTACTATCCCAAAAGGTGGTGATAGGGCTGCTGCCATGCCCAAGTGACAATGGTCACCAGCCTGCCCATATCCCAGCCCTGCTGCACCTTGCCAAGTGCACCACTCCTGACCCACATCAGGCACATGGCAGCCACTGCCCAGATTGTCACCTCTGCCTTGCATGAGGCTTCTCACTCACCCCTCCTCTCTCACCTACGTAAAAACCCTCCCAACTTCCTTCCAAGACCAGGGTGCCCATGGATTCATTTTCCTACCATGTTTATCTTGCTCTAACTCACGTTAAAGTACAGTAATTAGCTCTGCTTTCCTCAGCATACAAGCTCTAGACAACATCAAAAGACCCTCTCCTTTCACCGGAGCTACTCACCTGCCAGCAGGCATTCCCGGGCCCCTCTCCTTTGCACCAAAGGCCCTCAGCCTGACTGCCCTGGAGCAACAAGAGCTGCAGCTGCACGAATCACAAGTCCCAAGCAATCACTGCCATTTGGTTTTGCTGTAGCTCAATGAAGGAATTAATCAGAAAGCCAGGAAAAGTTTAAAGGATCTTTCCAGGATGTTCTTCCCTGTGAGCACTGCACTCCAACATTCACCTCGTGAAGCAAAGGTCAGAATACTTGAGGTGCCCAATGGAGTAACACTACGGACAGTCATTTCAAAACCACAGCAGCCAGCCACTGTTTCCATCAAAAAGAAAGGGACATGAAAATTAAGGTGCTTCAGTTCTCACAGAACTGCTACAGTACAAATTATTTCAGCTATTCTTCTATAAGCACCTTCAGGAATATTTTTTTGCCACTGAATCTTGTGAAAAAAAAAAAAAAAACAAAAAACCAAAACACCACAGCTTAGGAGAAAATGTATGCATTGGATCTATTTTTCTTCCAAGAAGGACAAAAAATTTCTCAATTTTGCAAGCACAGTAGTCTCATGACACTAAACATACTTTGCATCCGCTCAAGCTGTTGTGTATACTAAAATGATCAATGTTGAAAGCTTCTGAAATTATTTCCACAGCTAGATACTGCATGGCTTTTTCAAGGCTTAAAACAATTTCCTTTTACATTTTTATAGATTGGGAATCAGCCATTAAGATGCATGTTCAAAATACTAAGTGCTTTTCTGGCATTTTCATTTCTAGAGTATATAAAAATATTCTGAATATGCCAAAAGTCACACTTGCAATTAAAGTACTAATTAGCTTCAAATAAACAGGAAATTTCCTATGATGTAGCACAATAATCTAAAATATTTGACAGGTCAGATAATGGATTGAATTAATCGGTATTTTATGAAAAAACATTAAGTTGACCATAGTTGTTGAACAACAGTACCAGCTGTAAAACCATTTTATTTAAGATATGGTGATTAACTTTGAAACTACAGGTGAGTCCAATTTAGACCAAAAATACACACAGCTGACCCACAAATAAGGAGAACAGGTAACTGCTGTAATGCTTCAGCACCTAGTCCCTATGATGAGCTGTGTGAACACGAGTTTGCCTTTACGACGTTTTTCTACTCCAGAAACAGAGAACTTCCCAGAACAATTATTAATTGTGACAGATATGTCTTGGAAGTGAAAGAACTGCCATTGCTTACTACATAAAGATATGTGTTTTAAATTCCAGTTGTAAAGATGACAAATTAGTTATGCTGAAATCATACCTTTCCTCAAAGGTTCCTGCTCTACACTTTTGTTTGTACAGAGCTGGGTTGCTCCCTTACAGATGCAAGCACATGTAAAATCGCAAAATTATGAGTTAAACTGGGACTCTTGAACATCCTCCTGATGTGCTCTAAGACTTCACACAAGACAGTTGATTTTGGTGCAGGGTTTAACTCCATTTCTATTAACCTACTACAGCCATTAGAGTTTTATTCCATTAATTTACAGTAAACGATATTGGCTTAATCACTAATTGAAAACATTTCTGAAAAGCAGAAGCTATACTGCAGTACTCACTTTTCCAGCAATAAGGTAAATAGTTATTCCAATTGTGTATATGGGGCAAAAGATAACCAGTCAATACTCAAAGAACAGACTACTTAAGTACCTCAAAAATTAAATTACGTTGCAGCTCAAGGTAATTTAAAATGTCAGAAATCAGAGGCTCTCACAGATTTTAATTAAAGTAATCTCTACATTCAGACCTTGCCTTTTCCCCATCCTGCTGCTAGTATTCCTTTAATATTTATTCACTGCACAAAAACAACCAAATTTATTTTTTCTTATTTACAGCAGAAGAGCTTTTAAATAAACAAGGACAATGCTTCCCATCTTAAATAAAGAACTGTTTTGGACAATGGCATTTCAGAAACCCAAGCACACTCATTGCATCATTTCACTGGCAAGTTGTCATAGAAATAGCCAGCTCAAATGCATGCTAAATCTCAGTCACAGAACAAAAAGTAGCTCAATATTCTTTACCCAGCCTCAAGGCGGGGGACAGGAAGCTGATAGACAAAGCAGCAGGTAAAAGAGAAAAAAAAGAGGCTTTGTAGGGAAGCCAGTGGAGTCAGGAGAGGGAGGGACTCGGGGAAGCCGCAGCTGAGGGGTCCCAGGGGGCACCTTAAGCTCTCCCTCCCCCAGAACGGCTCCCAGCAGCTCCCCCTGACCCTGCGGGGAGCAGCCGGAGCCTCGGCCTGGCCCCTGAGGGCAGCGGCACCACCACAGCGGAGCTCGGCTCCCCCTGACCCTGCGGGGAGCAGCCGGAGCCTCGGCCCGGCCCCTGAGGGCAGCGGTACCCGGCTTCCACAGCCAACAAGGGCGGTGAGGTACCTCCGCAGGCATCTACAAGGCTACTGAGGCACCAGAGGGATGGTGCATGTGGCCAAACATGCCAGGAAAAGTAAAAAAAAAAAAAAATCCAAACAACCCTACCTAGTAGGTGCCAAGCATCAGAAGAACCCTACAGAGCTGTGCGAGGCCACAGAACAAACAAACCCAGCAACCTCCAAATTTATAGTCCCCTTAAAGATACCCAAGATACTTCCCTGATGAGAAAACAAACTCTCTTTATCAGCCTTCCCTTACCTTTTATCCCGGGAAGCACAAGGGGCTCAGCCGGCACTGAGGGCACACAGGAGAGCACTGGCTGCTGCCCACACTGAAATGGGGCTGGTGGGCAGGGTGGGCTCAGGGCTGCCTCCTCAGGGTAATTGACCTCACTCAGGGGAGTTGTGGCAGGTGCGGGCCCAGGGGTGGCTCCTCAGGGTAATTAATCTCACTCAGGGCCCCAGCAGGAGCTTCCAGGGTTTTCTTTCCAGCCAACATCAGTTCCTCTTGCTGAAAGTGTGGCAGCAGAATACCATGATTAATAGTGCCAAATGCAACTCCCAAAGGCTGGAGAAGCCAGTGGTAACTCATTTTCTATGACAAATTCCACATCTTGTTCTATTTTTTAATATATTCAAAAATTAATTTGTTATTCAGAACTATTCTCCTGACCATTTCTAGGGGTTGTTTTTCTAACTTGTTTCAATTCCCCAGGTGAAACAGTCGTAATTGCAAACTTTGTATCTGCACTCTGGAAATATACTGAAATAAGTCTTTTAACAGCTGTTCAAGAGATACTGGATAGCACGGAAGTCTGTCACCAGGAGCCTTACAGAGATTGAATTTAACTCACAGTCAACAAAATTATAATAAATTGAGTTAGGAATTCAATATTTTTCATAGTCTGCAGGCCCCTTAACGGTACATATAGCCAGCCCCATTAACATTTATTTGCAGAACGTGCCCAATTGCACTGCTTCCTTAGGAAGTAACTGGATTTCTGCTACAGTGTATATATCTTTTCTACCTTGCTGACACATTTTGAATCCTTTAAAGTGAGAAGTAATCTATTTTCCTTCGTTGCTGAGGTTTCGCTGGTTACAGTTGGTTGAATGATAATTTTTTTGCTGAGTAAAAGTTCTTAGATTTTCAGTTTCTGATTGAGGAAACATATGCAATTAGGAACTATCATGTGCCATAGCTTAATCAACCTCTCATTAATATTCTTATTATCATAATTTTACAAAAAAAAAAAAGAATTCTTTTCATGTGGAATAATCTGAAGGGGAAAAAAAATCAGTTTCAAGACTGCATTGCAGTGCTCTCCTCTTTTCACTCAGCATGTTAAGAGGGAAGCTTTACTAACTGTTGTAGTAACAAAAACCCTGTTAGCAGCACTACAGTTTTGAGCAGGATGCATCACCACCCTGAACTGATAACCACCTTTAAAACCTTTGATAATTTCTATTTCCATTCTAGATTACTTCTGTCATGAAGAAGATGACACTGAACAGACTATTCCCCCTTCACAAAGCCCTTTTTACTCCTTTCGGGCTATAGAAATAGGAGGTCCTATCCCTGTTGCTGAGTGTTCCCCCCCATATCTCCATAACAATACTTCTGCATCAGAAAGAGCAGGCAGACAGAAAAGGTGTCTGAGTCTTGCCTGGCACCCGCTGCTATGAAATATTCCCAGACAGCATTCCCAGTCCCAGAAGCCTGGGAACAGTACCTGCCTAACAAGGGGCTGGTTGCTGCTGCTCATCTCAGCATCAGGCTTGAGGCAGGCTTGGGGGTAGGTTCAGTTTCAGTCCAGACTGCTCCCTTTTTCCCCAGTACCTTTCCTTCTCCAGCCTCCCCTGCCAGCCCCAGCCCCTGCCATTTGACAGTCAGATGCAGCTCTGTCCCCTGGCACCTCTCCTGCTCAAAATAGAGGCTCATTTATATACAGTCCTGAAGTGGACTGAAACTGAAGGAGTTTGGATAAACCCCCAACCTGCTCACCCATTTCAGCCTTTAAAAGGAAGGGCAGAGATCCAGGGGAAGGAGCCAAGTCCTCCTTCTGCAGAGACAGTACAGGAGAGAAGAAAGAAAGGATGAAACAATGAGCACTGGGTCCTTCCTCCAAATATCTGTTGTCCCTTGTAACATAAACAACTGGAACTGAATTGTGACCCCAGATCAAAGACCTTCACTTTCACTTGCATTACTGATTCCGTTACTCAGGTATCCTCGCTTATTAGTTAATGTTTGGGTGTTTGTTTTTTTTTTTAATGAGTGCGACAGGAGGTAAAGGGTCACATAATGTTTAAACATGAGAAAGTCATTTGTTTACCCATAGCATTTTGGGGATTGGGAGAAAAGGAAGGAAAACCCCTGAATCCTCATGAGTAGTTACATAAGTGGCAGGTTGCCCTCACATTTCAAAGGAATCTAATTTTCTTTTGTGGTCCTGAAATACATCAGCTGACATTTCTTGCTATTATGGACTTCAGTTTAGACCTATGTCTTTATTTAAGCACTGGATAAGCCAGATACCTGCATTCTAGAAATTCATATGCCTCTATTGGTTTTCTTACTGGTAATAATTCACTACCAGTAGCAGCAGCAGCAATGCTGTAAAAGCTGTTTTCATAATGATATTTCAACATTTGGGGACATTTTGCAATGAAAAATACAGAAACTACAGTCATGCATTTACCCGCTTAAAGAGAAGACTAATTAGACTAAATCTCTCTAATATAGCTTTAGTTCTAAGAATACTACACTGACACTTTGACTCAGAAGTTCCTCTGCCAGGTGCAGAACGAAGAAAGCCACAATTTGAACAAGAGCGAGGAAAAATGTGACAAGGAAGGCAAACTCTAACTGAATGTATGAGGCTGTGGCTCAAGTGAGAACACAGCTGGTGTGGGTTTCTGTGCAACACAGCTTGCTTCTGCAAAAACCACTGCCAAAAGAGATGGTTTATGTAAACAAAAAGCTGGATCTAGCACAGCCTCAAGCATGAGGCAGACTCAGGGCTGGAGTTTGAGTCTGGACTCAGCTCATGTTCAAATGCAGAAGAGCACTGCAAACACCCTGGAAATTTCACTGGCCCTGTGTAATTTCTACACCTGCAGGCAGAGCAATACTCCAACAGCATGCGAGCCACTGTGCTGGGAGCATGCAGGGCTACCTCCCTCGCCTGGGACAGGGACCCTGACCTCTCCTCTCTGTACAAAGTTGGACTCAGAACTTGTCCTACCCAAAAGCACTTTAGAAAAAATCCATCTTGTGGAAAATAAGATTTAGTAACTAACTTAAACAGGTGTCTGCTATGGTTTTAGCCTATGGCTTCATATTTCAGTCCCAGAAAAAGCTCAATTTGAATATTTACTGCAAATTACCATTAGTTTTTTCTTTTGTAGGTTCCCCCAGAAGTTTCAGGAGATACTGTTTCCTTGAAACATAATTTTCAAGGATGCACTAACAATTGGTACATTTGCTGAAGAAGCACCTTCATGGCAGAGTTGTGTGCAGCAATCTTTACTGACCCCTGCAGACAGACTACACTGCAATCCTACAATACAAGGAAAAAACATTCATCCAAAATATTTCTTTCCAGAAGTTGCTTATTCTTTTACAACTCAGTAGTGAAGATGGGCAATAAAAACTAGGGCTGGGAAAATGAGACTGGCAGTGAAAACAGCAGAGCTGTGGATGAAAGGAATGAGCTGTGAGGGAGACAAGCAGAACATCAGTGGCATCAGTGTGAGGCAAAAACAGATGATGAAAGAATAGGGAAACATGAGAAGATGGAAAAAAGACAATTGCTTTTGATACAGAATACAGTCAGAGTACACTGATGAATCTGACCAAGAAAAGTCAAAAGAAAAAACCCAACCATTATTTGATAATATTATGGCTGAATGCTTGTTTAGTTTTCATTAAAATGTTCTTATCTGACACTAACAAAGCCAGATCCTGGGAGCTTCCTGGCAGAAGCTGCCTGATGACAGGGGTCTGGTTTGGAATTGTGCTGCCAGTGTGCCATGAAGTGCCTCACCTAACCTGACAATTATATCCAACTCAAATGTCAGATGCTGGATTTGAGCTTGGACTGAAGAGAAACCCATAGACAGTAAAAGTGGAAATGCACAATTAGGATGTGTATATAACCTTAATTACAGCATAAAGTGGCACAGTGGAGAGGAGGATTAAATTATCATCCAAGACAGATCTGTTTCTTTTTCTCTAGTGTGCAAACACAAATACTGAGATGCCTTAATTAGAGCCATATGGCCAGTGCATGGAGTCACTGCAGGGTATTGTTAATGCAGTTTGAGTGCCCAAACTATGCTCATTCACATGTTGTTGAATTACTCGGAATCGTTACAGATAATAGTAATCAACTTTGGAAATAGTGGTTGCAAAGATTGTTGGTTTTTCAATAATGACAACACTCCTGTGCCTTGTCTAACCACAAAATTCTAAGCACACCAATACCGTACCACATAAACACGTATCCACAGAGTGCCTCTGGTCTGGCTACCTCCAGAAGAACGCGCCCGTTTGGAAAGAAGCCCAGAAAACCCCCCCAGGTATAGGTTAAATTACTGATCCAAGCATGTGTCATTGTGCCATAGTACCATTTGGAGACAGTGCACAGGGGCACTCAGCATCTTATAAAATTAATCCCTCATATATTTTAGAAGAGTCACAGGTCAACAAATAATGAAGTAAGCAGTACAATATATCCCAAAATAAATTAGGAAACTGGCGGAGTGGTTCAGTAGAGAGCCAGTGCATGTAAACATTGATTTCAAATGCAAGGACAGATGAAAATAGTTTAGAGGTAGCAGAACTTCATTTCTAGATGATATTCTAGTGGAAATCTTGAAATATAAGATACTTCAAATGTACTGAATGCTGCTTTGATTGTGTGTTACCTCATCACTTGATGTTCCAGAAGACAGTTGTTTCTTTAACTGGCCAGTAATGAGGAATAAAGGCAAATTTAACAAGATGGTCAGCTGAAGGTAGGAAAAGTCCTGTGTTACAAGGCAGCACTTAATAATAAATAGTGGAAAAGTGGCTAACAGGTAAATAAAACCAGTCAGCAAATTACTTGTTGACTATTAACCTATTGGTCATCTTTCCTCTTTCAACCTTTTACTCCTTATCCATTTCCTCCTGCCTCCATATCCATTAGCAGGACCCTGCGGGCACCAACACTTCCCACAGAAATCACTTGCCCGTGGATGAGGAGTGGTCACTCCCAGCAGCTCAGGAGCTGCCATGGGCATGCCTGAAGTCCTCCCACGAACTCAACAGCAGTTGTTACTAAGAGATTTGGGGGGCAGGGAGGGGGAATAGTACAGGTACAAGCATTTTACTGTCTAGGAAAAAAAAAAAAGAAAGGAAGAAAAAATAAAATTAAATAAGGAGGAACACTTATCACAGAAAAAAACAGGGAAGAGTTTCTTTACAAAATTAAAAGATATGAAAGGATTTATAAAAGCTAAAGTGGTACCACAAGTGAAGAATGATGTAAAGAGGTTTCTGATTTCATCATCTAGGATGTTAAACTATGGGGATAACATTGCAGACAGCAGAATGTTTTGTTTTCCATTAGCTTTCATTCAGATTTTAAATTAAGAAAGATTAAAAAACCTTCAAGAACAGTATTTTCTTTCCATGCTTACTGCAAGACACCACAATAAATCAAACACAAGCTGTACCTTCAGAGCCCCATTATTATCAAGAATTGTCTGTTATTTCTCTCATTGTCCTTCTTTTTATTTCCCTTGTGTGTTTCAGGTCTATCTCCCATTAGCTAGTGGGAATAAAAAGCTGAGAAGGGAGATGGCAGAAATAATGAAAAGTATGTTTTCCGCTCTGTGGCTGCCCATAGACTCTGGTGGGCTGGCTCTGCTCATATGCCTGCTGTTCCTCTAGCTGCTGTCCAAACTCACTAGGCAGGATATTAAGGAACTCCTTGTTCCTGCTTTAAAAAAAAAATAAGTCAGAGAAACTGAAATCTCACCAAAAGATCCTGCTCAGCAAAATATTCTGGTTTGCACTATTTTCTTCTCCTTATGAAAAAATTTAATAAACCAAACAATCCTGTTAGCACACTTTGACACTCTGAAACAGTGTATATAGGGTCATTATGACATTGATAAAGTGAACAGTGTATGAGGAAACAGTTTTTCTGAAACCTGCTCCAAAATTCAGATATATTTATGACAATAATGCCTGATTTAATTCTCCAGTAATTCTATAACCATGAGGCAAACAATGTTTCTCTTTCACATAATTTCTCCCTGTACTGTTTTTTTTAATATTATTTCTTCTATATATGCAAAGTAAATGTCTAGAAACAGCATTAGTTTAAAAGTTAATTTGAAAACAATGTTAAAGTTGTTTTACAAGTTTTCAAATATTTTAAGTTTGCATTTCTTGACACCACTTACTACTGTAATTAATACAAAAATTCAGCCTTGCTAGAAAGTTCTTATTAGTACAGGTGTTTGAGAACATTTTCTCTTATAAGAACATCTGGCAAACAAAGAGCAGAAGACATGGCCTGGATGCCCACCCAGTTAGTACATTTTGGAAGCTCTTACTCACTACTTAAAAAGGCCTCCCAAAAATTGTGTCACAGGAAGACGGCGGGAATCGTTTGCTGTGTTGTTGCCACCTGCAGCCCTGGCAACAGGAGGGAACGTCTGGTAAAAGTGCTCCTCTGTAGGCAGTGAACTCTCCCCCGTGCTGTGCAGGACACCCCTGGCAACAGCAGCTTCTCCTCTCTGAGGTAAAACCCAGCTGAGTAAATCTGATGACCATTAAGTCACTCAAAGCCCTGATGGATGCTCAAACAAAACATCCTGTTTTCCACCGAAGTTGCTCTGGAAAATTATAAGTAATTTTCAAAGGATGATTTCTTTTCAACACTGAAAATATTTAAGAGAGTAACTTGTAATTTAAAAAACATATTAAAATATAAAAGTAGTATTTCAGTCCAGATAATTGTAATTCAGTATGCAGGGAAAGGGTTTCACTGGGAGTGTCACTGAGCTATAATCTCCATTACAAGATGAAGTATCCAATAATAAACATCACAAAACCCCAACTAACAGGCAGAAAGAGACTGAACCTTGGACTGCTTTGAATGATGTGTTAGAGGTATTGCTGAGACAATTTAACTGTCAACAAAACCTTGCTACACGCCTGTCTAACTAAATTATCTCTCTCAATTGTCATAGCATAGTAAATGCTGTTGAAGAAAATCATAGGAATGTGCACTCAATAGAAGTTTGTAATACTTACAAAAGAAATTTAGATCAACATTTCTTTCCAATGGTTTTTTAAATCAATTTAAAAATGAATAGAGACTTTTTTTCCTGCTAGGGTATAGGTGGCCTAGAAAAAACGTGCCACCTTCCCTTGAGAATGTCTTTTTGACAGTCTAACAACAAGTTAAACAGTACTGCATAGGAAGTTATGCAGGAAAAAACCCTCCGAAGAACAAAATAATAATAATAAAATCTGTCCTAGAACTGTGTAAGCACATTAGAAAATGACATCAGCTGTAATTACCATCAGACGTAGAGAATCATAGGGAGGTCTCCATGAAAGTACAGAAATGGACAGGGCTCTGAGCAACCTGGTCTTGTGGAAGGTGTCCCTGCTTATGGCAGGGGTTGGAATGAGATAAGCTTTAGGGCCCCTTCCAACCCAATCTCATTCTGGGATTCTGTGGTCAGAGTATTTTACCTACAGTCTGTTTCTAGACAAATCCTCCAAGCCTCCAAACAGGGAACTGGCACAGAGCATTGATCCCTCAGCTTTGGGAGGCTGCCTTGGTCCTTCCCGAGAGCGAGCACGTGCGGATCCCAAACAAAGCACAGCTGTAGCTTTGGTGCCACTCTGGGCTGTAAATGTTCCCCCAAGCCATGCAGAGGACCACTCTAACACCTCTGTGTCTGCCACGTAGGCTGGATGGAAATGCCACACACCCAGGAAACAGAACTGCTGGTGTGCAGCAGGAAGAACACACAGGTACAGCCCGACACCCTGGCATGGCTTGCCTGGCACAGCCAGCCCAGCTGGAGGCTCATCCCTGGATAAAATAACACTACTGATGGCAGGGTGAAATGGGAAGCTGCACAATTAATCTGGCAGAAAAATAAAATGCCATGCAGTATGTTGGATGTATTTTAGAAAACAAAACTGCTGTCAAACCAAATCATTGCTCTTGTGCTTCTCCTGAGAATATGCCCTCTTATTCTGCATTATACAATTCTCCACATGACAAAACTTCTAATTTGGCAAGTTAACATGAAAACATATAAATTACATATTAAAAAGTTGCAAACCCAGTATCACACCTCAAAGTGTGTTGTTAGTCTACCACTAGAAGGTCTAGACTTTGGCCCTCCTCACTATTAGGACAGTCTGCATGACAGAAATGTCCTCTTGATCACATCATCGTTTTGTTACTAAAAGAAGTTAATTGTTAGTAGCACTAGTGTTAAGAATTGCCAAAGTGGGGATAGGCCCTGATATTTTAAAACCTTTGATGCCTTTGTTAATTTCACAGGAGCATTTCTCTTTTGCCACATCTGTTGTCTTCTCCCACCTGCACACGGCACATGGCTTTGACTACGTTGAGTGATCCCGTCACACAATAAAATATTATCTCAATAAACTCAATAAAACATGCACGTACCCAAAACTGAAAATACCAGCCAGAAATCGGCTGTCAAAATGACTCTCTCCCTCCGGCAGCAGGATGTTTTCTAGCAGTTATGAATTTTCAGGTTGCGCCATTCAGTGACACTGGTTAAGTTAATTTAATCTCTGCTCTCGTTAATTTATTCTCGCTTCCTCTTTGCTCTCTTAATTGCAGGTCTTAGGTTACCCATATCTGAAAACAAAGAGAAAAACAATAACAAGTCCAAACACCGAAAGGAGGCATTGGCAATGCTTCTGTGTACTTACCCTTAATCCTCCTTCTTTGGAGGGATAAAACATCCTTGTTCAGTAGCTAGCATCCATGTTAATTGTATTTTTTAAAACCTAATATCAAGATACACAGAAATTAGTTATTCTCTCTCTGTACTACAGATCAAAAGGATCCATGCCCTGGGCCACTCCAGAAATTAAAGTTGATCTACCACACTCTGCCAGGCTGGCAACACTTGAAGTCAGCAAGTGCAAGGCCTGGAAGCAGGAACACTTCAGATTTTCAAAGTTTTATCACCTTTTGTAATTCTAACTAGGTCCATTTAACTTATGTGCAGTTTCCAACCAAAATCTTTTAGGAGATTTATTTATTCAGACTGTTACATTTTTTATTTTGGAAATACAGAACCATCAATATTTGAATGCCTAACTCATGTCTACTTTCACTTGACTTATGGATTTGCTCTAATGGGACTTTTGACACAAATATTTTAGTTTAGGGTTGTTTAGTGTCTGCAGGATTTTCTACTTCAATTAATCTGTCTTAGTAAATTCTAAGTTCCAATTTCTTGATGATTTCTATTAATTAAGAAAGCTGTATTGTTAGAACAATAAATATATAAAATCAAAAAAATACACAAAAAATAAAACAAATTTTATCATTTAGGTACTTCATATAGGATTATTTTTCAATTATTCTCTATGAACGAAAGTAAAAAATAGTAAATATCTCCCCTTTCACAAAGACATGGCTGGGATTTACAAACACATATTGTTTAACTTCATGGTATCACTGAACAGGCTGAGGGAAGTGAAACTGTGCATTCCCATCAGCGTTCTGTGGTACAGAACAATATGCAAACACATATTGTTACAGGCTGTTTTTCTGAATGCACACGTTGGGTCTGACACTCAAAGGCCACACAGAGCCTCTGGCACAAACGAGAGAACAGAATGGAAATGGCTTTTTCATACATTTTCCCAGTTCCACGACTCTCTTCATTTTATTCTCTTAGAAGTTTGGCAGCAGAAATTATTAGCTTAGTTCAGAGTTTGAAACTGGGAGTGGAGAGGGTAGCGGAAGAAACAACAAATCACCCTGTGATTCACCAAATGAATTACTAACAGAGTGCGACACCCTCGAGAGATGAGGCAACTCACACTCAAAAAGTGACAGTGACCATACTGATTGTTGTATTCACTCCTCTTAAAAAAAGAAAACTGGGAGCTATTTTAGAGTTTAAATAGCACCTGTTTCAAACAGCCAAGCACAAACATTTGTGCGGCTCACTCGCAGAGGGACTGTGGGGAATCTTCCACTCCTCTCTTCTTAACAAACCAGCCTCTGTGTGACAAAAACTTCCCAAGCAACATCTACAGCCCTGAGAACACCACAGAACAAAGCCTGATTCAGATGCTTTGCAAAACTTTCAAGCATTGCCGTTTCTCTTTCTCTTGTAATAAGACAAGAACATTTTTATGAATCCTGGAATGAGGGAACAAATACAGATGCCACATTCCTCTCTTCAGGTTCCTCGCTGCTTTCTGTAAATATATGAGCATCTTTTGTGAACTGGTGAAATTAAGACCTGCTCTAAAGAACATAGGTGGCATGAGGGTACTTGATAACCTCAAGCAGATGGATACACTTCTTACAGTTCAGAGGTGAACTCAGTCCCATCCTATGTACCAACCAAATTCCTATATGAAACTTGTGTTGCTTCAAAGACCAAGCATTGCCCTGTAACACCAACACTTGGATTAGAACAAAGGCAGGAGGAAGGAAACTGTTTTCAGTAGTTACTACCAGCATGTTCATGTGACCAGTGCCTAATTAGGTTGTGCTATGGTTCCAATCGGACACTTCATTAACTGAGAACGTCACCTGGTTTTCTGTTGGAAAGCTCAAAAAGCCTTCGTGTCTGAAAAAAGAACTTTATCCTGCTACCCGGTTTATTTGTGCTCTCACTCAGCTGTGCTCTTTGGCAGCTGAGTGCCAGCAACCCCAGGGGTACCTGTGAGTACTCCTCCTTTATAATTTTTGTATGCCTGCTAATTCTGCAACTCAAATACTCTTTTTGCAAGAGAAATACTACTTCCAGACAAGCTACAAATCTCTTGCCCTGGCTTTGTACCTCTGTGCACTGACAGATGAGGGCTGGCCCCTGCTGAATGGCAAGTTCAGCAATCCATATACAGTGACTGTGGTGTGTCCTCTCTCTGAGAGTCAGGGTTTCACTTTAACATAGAATTCAGACTGCAAGAGTTGCCTAAGGGAAACAAACTCCCACAATTTATGTTTTCAGGGCACTTTAAATCTTTCTGTAACTTTGAAAATCTGGGCCTTTGTAGTTACTGTTTCTCTGTACTTAGGAAAACTGAGAGAAGAAGTCTTGCTCTGAGTAAAAGTCAGCGCAGGTTTTGCTGTTGATTTCAACGGCGCTGAGAATTCACTCAAACCCTGGCTGACTTGGACCACAGGTTTGTAACCATGGGGCAGCATTTTCTACAGACACAGCAACCTCTCAAGGTCTGACAGGGTGCTGCTCTTCAAGTTCTGCTCATTGAGACAGCTGCCTTTATGCCATGCTCAAGTCCATTTTTACCTGCTTTCCAGACAGGGACTGCATTGAACATCCCACATGAACAGATACCATCGCTTAACCCCAGAGTACTGTGTTCTCAGTGTTGCTCCTCTGGAACTCCTTTGCATGGGGATTGCTCCCCATGCAGTCTATGGCACTCATACACACTGTTCCACATCCCACTCCAAAGCTGGATGCCTTCTTCCATAAATACTGAAACACACCCAAATTTGCCTACCTTTGCATATCTATCTTCATGCATATATTTTTAAGAGAAATAAAATACAGAAGACATTGCAAGTCTTGATTTTCCTGCTTCTTAAAAATACCACCTATTGCAAATACTCTTACTGTACCTTAGAACTGGTTAATTTACTTAGTATTTGTCAATAAAAAATACTAAGAAGAGAGAGGCATGGGTTTGAACTTACATTTGAAAAGGCAACAGGCCAAGAGCTTCTCAAATGATGAGAAATTACTGAACCAGTTTAAACAAAATCAGCACACCCTTGAGACAGCCCAGCCAAAACTTTCCTTTAAAACGTCTGGGAGTGCTCAGTACCTGGCAATTTCCAGCCAATTTGCCAGAAGGAATTAGCAGCTGTGCTTTCACTGTGCATCTCAAATGCATAAAATCCATCCATAAATGGGCATTAAGACAAGTAAAAACATTAAGAATTGCAGGAGGCAAAAAATCCCTTTAGAGGAAAGAAGTTCTACTATTTTGAGTAGTATTGAGAAAACCATAGGTCTTAAATTAAATATAATTCACTGGAAAAAATAATCGAAGCAATATATAGAAAATGTTTAGCACAGTTATCTTTCACTTTCTGCCTTCCTGTACTAAGAGCAAACACGAGGAAAGAGGGCTGTGGGAGATGATGCATCAACCACCTGCAGATAAGGACCCACAGCAACAGACCTTTGGTCTGTTTACCAGGAGCATCTTGCACCACCTATAAACCACAAAGGCAAACATCTCTTGTGGCAAAAGCATCAAAGGCAAAGAAGTACCAACAGCAAAGCTCACAGGGTCTAAGATAAATGCAGCTTCAGGCTCAGCACACAGTGAATCACTGTCAGAAATATCCCATCCTGAACCAAATGCCTGGTTAAGACAGCTGTCTTAACCTGATTGTCCTTACAATCAGATGAGATAGTTTTATCCCGTTTCCTGTTTTGAAAAGTGCCCATCCTCGATCCTTCTTTTGGTATTAATTGAAAATGTTCTGATCTGACTATTCCCAGTGCTGTTTTCTTTAATTCTGTGCCTGTACCTGCCCATGCTATTTTACTGCTTTCCTATTGTTTTATAGGGCTTCGCTGAGACTTAACAAAGTCAGCTGCAATTTAAAATGCATGAAGATGTCATTATTCATCAGAAACCTGTTTAACCTTTACATTAAAGAAGAGGCTGAGTAAACTACAAATATGTTTTCCATCCTGTGCCCTGGGACAATTCCAGTTCACTGCTTTAACCCCTCTGAATTGCCTAGTGTATTCTTAAATGCATTTTATAGCAAAAAGAAAATTTCACAGGCACTAATACACTTTAATATTTATTCAGGTCACACATCATTCTGCCATTCATTGAACAGTAAATAGCAATGAAAAACACTGCTTACATTATTCATTAGATGCAAGAAGGGGAGTAGAGCTCAGGAAATACCACCCTGTGCTAATCTCTGGTGCAAGGAGTTATCCTGCTACTCGCAGTTGAGCAGGTTTTTCTGCTAACAGATGGTTGTATATCAGACCTTCAAGTAGCAAATGTCAGTCCTGAGTGCATACCAATGCTCTGATTGAGGGCCCTAGTTTCCACAAGCAGTATTTCAAGCTTCCTCAAATTCGTAACTTAACTGGTTTATGCCACTTCTTAATCTTGGGGCTACATGGAAACTTGGGAGAGTTAATACAATTTTCTTATGCAGGAGTTAGCCAAGAGCAGTGCTTTTGGCCTGTGTACTCTGGGTCCAAGCAGTACGTACAGATCTTGTTCTTAACCTTCAGGAATGGAATTTAGGGAGGAACTTCTCTCAGAAGAATTACTAGAAATAATGTGTACGAAAGAGAAAATACCTCTAAGAAAGCACTGGGAAACACAGTCAACCTGCAGTTTAATGAAGAGAGTCCCTTGAAAGTTCAGGGCACCTCAAACTCCTAAGAAGGCTTTCTATTGCAGCAGTGAGAGGAAACACCTTTCCTCTGGTCACCTTCAGCACTAGGATACAGTGTTCACACAGCAACTGAGAGAAAGAGCAGGAGGTGCTGTGTACACGGATGTGAGGCCATAACACTCATCTCCAGAGAAGTCTGGTTCATGTTTCAATAACACCACTTTTAAGACAGAAACCTAAGACTATAAAAAGTAACCTATTTCTTGATCAGTTACAAAAGACACATCCAGTTGCTCTGAAAGACATTTGATTAATAGAACATTGCTCAGCATTTCAAAGGTTAAAACAACAAATTGAAGAGGCACAAGGTAATTGGTCTGGTGGAACAAGGGCTAGGGGTATTTTTTTAGTCTTTAAGGAGAAAAAAGAATTTCAAAACTCCATCATATTTTTCTGCATTCGCCTCCAGCTTCTTCCTTGCAATGCTGCTAGATAATAAATTACAATACTTAATGCTTCCAGAAGGATGAGAGGGGAAGTAAATTGTAATGCATCATTTGCCTTTTTGAGGCATCATCTTACAGAGACATAGTGATGCATCTGCAGGATCAGGTTGACTTTTACCAAAATCCCATGAGGAAGTCTGTTGCTCTGGGCCAGCACAGTGCTTGTCACCACCAGAGAACAAGTTCACCTCCTTGTATTTGTTTTAAAAATGTTTCCAGTCAAAGGCTCTCAAGCTGTGAACTGCTGAGCTCTCCACTAGCAAGGCAGAAGGAATTACCTTCCTGATATTATATTGCTCTCCAAACAAACAAACAAAACTAAAGCCACTGCTGGCCAATGCCAGTGTTCCACCTGTGATTACATGTTCATTGTCACTCCTCCTGCACTTCGGAATGTCATTCTGCTCCCCAAATGGTGCCACTGGACCAGGGAAATCTCAACAGTAAGGTACAAATCCACAAGAGCAAAAGGATTTGAATCTAATCCAATAGCTCCATGAACCAATTTCAAAGTTTTGGGCAGAGCTTTTGTTGATTTTTTTTGTTGTTGTTGTTTGTTTGCTTTTCTTAGCTTGGTCAAAGAAGTGACAAATTAATTATTTGCATAACTGTTCCCATAGAGCAGGCACGGTATTTTAGTTAACCTGACAAAAGACACCATCTGGCCCAGAGGAACGATTTGTTTCATCACAAGCCTTATGAGAGCAGTTGAGAGAAAATCCTAATTAATACACAAGGCAAGTCCAGTTTTGAAATCACTTCTCTAGAATTTATCAGATATGAATTTAAAGTAAGGATGACACACTTGGTGCAGTCATTTGAATACGAATGTTACGAAAACTAATGTTTTTCCAGTTCAGAAGTATGACACAGTAGAGCCATAATAGTTGAAATTAAGGAACAAGGTTCACTAAAATTTTTAGATATGGTTATTTCCTGTGAGATTTTCATGTCATGTAATAGGGGATGCTACAAAAGGAAGCGTATCTTAATGCATTAGCTGTTAGGTTACCTTTGTTTCAAATGAGTACATTTTTTAGGTCTCAGAACACCAGGCCAAAAATAAAACCCTGAAAAGAAAATGGTACCACAGCATGCCTGGCCAGGAGGCTGTGAGCAGCGTGCTTTCCTTGCTCAGCATTTCCCAGGTATTTCCACGTGGCTGTCATACCCTAGCATGGAAGTATCCTAAACCCAAATATCCGTAGCACTTCAGGATAACTTGGGAGGACCCTGCTCCCAACCTTGGGTCAGATATGGGGCTGACCACGTCACACTAAGCTCTTAGGGCTTCCACAGTCAAATCAGTCTTGCAAACACACCAGTAACCAGATAGTTGGGATTTGTAATCTTTTGAATCCTTATTTTATTATGAACCATGAGAAACCAGGCAGTCCTAAAGGAGCACAAGGATGAGAGGATTTCAATTCCACAGCACACCAGAGAGTGAATGGTTTGGATAAGTTACTGAACACTGCATTGCTCCTGCCATGTCTCAAACTGTAACCAGTAGAACTATTACTCCATTTGCATTGTTGCCCTCAATCCCTTTCAAGTGTGCACAGCATGGAGACTTCATAAAAGTGGGCATCCAACATTTCACCTTCCCCTGCCAGTGGTTTTATGAAGCTAGTCATAGATCTTATATGTTAGCTAGCACTGTGTGCTAATAGATTTTTTCCCCTCAAATTATATCTGCCATTCCTTTGAGAATTCTTTTTCATCATTTTCTAATTGGCATTAATACTGCTTCCTGCTGCACACTTGTGCTATTTCAAGTGAGGTTTTAGTTTTATTCCTGGGATCAGTCTTCAGAAGACAGTATCTCTTGGAAGGTTTCACTATAAAATGTGAACTTAGTTTTGTTCCATATTACAGACTTTTAAGATGTAGGTACTGACCCTACAGTTCACACAGAACCTTTTTGCCTTAAAGAAATTAGGGCTTTAATAGTATATATTTTTCACACCTCTATGCCACATTCTTTCCTAATTTGTCTTGGTTCCACAGAGGCTTGGCCATTCCAGGAACAAATGAGGTTTGGTTATAATATAAGACATTTCAACTATGTTCACTATGTTCAACTCTGTTCACTGTAGATAAAGCAAAACAGGATGGCAAAATGCAGTCTCAACACTCAGAGGAAACTGCCTTGAGTTGGCTCAATTGAGAGAGAGACATTTATCCCTTCAGTGGTTGTCAATTAGATACAACAGGGCCTGCAGAACTGCACTGCCCCAGACACAAAAATACTGTTCTGCAAAAAGCCACATCATGATGTAATGTGCATCCATAGATCCTACCTCCTATTTCTACAGGAGACAAAACTCATGACAGCTGATTTTTTCTGGTTTACCTACAGGAAAGATGAAGTGAAAATGATCTTCCTCCCTACTTCTCCTCTAAGGAGAAGGTGGCTGCCTCAGAGCATGACATTATCTCATTGGAATATCTGGTAGCTGATGCTATCAGCTTTTATAAAGTAGCAACATTCATCTTTTTGTGATCTTAAGGATGGGGATGCCTGCACTTCTCTGAAAATTTCACCTGGCATTCCTCTGTGATATTCCATCTCTGCTGGGTTTGGTAACAGTGTAGGGTTTGGGTCTTTCTTCTTTTGAAATACAGGTTATTAAAATGATGTAAGAGAGGCAAATTAATAAAATAAAAAGGCCGAGTCACTAAGATGAGACGTGTGCTAACAGTCCTCAAAGTCTGGAGCCATGGTTGCCACATGCAAAGAGGAACACTGAAGTGAAAGGAAGTGCAATGACAGAAAATAAAGACATAACTTTTATTTTAGCTTCAATTTATGCTTTGAAAATGGAAACCACATAAATGCTGCAATTTAGAGAGCAAACATGCTATAACCCTCCTACTGACCTCTGCATGGAGGTGCTGAGAAATTCCATGTTGAAAAGGATATAATTAGCAATAGTGATTAAGTATCATACAATAATTAGTACTTAAGAAAAACACTTGTTCTTGAGAGCTTTCAGTTAACAACGAGAAAGAGATTAGAGCAAAAATGATTCAAATCAGCAATGTGATACTTTGGAACAGAAATGGGATCTGCTTTCACCAATGGAAAGGTATGTCCTAGGTTCTAACTGTTAATTCCAGTTGGAAAAGACAAGGGCAAAAGATAGAGAGCACAACTCAAGAATATTCCAGGCCAAGAAATAAATAAGCAGGTCTTGACTGACATGCAAACTTCTGAGGAAAAAATATGTGTATAGCACTTGAAAACATAATATAATGAACTGTTAATTCTAACAAAACTCCTTTGTCACTGCAAGATTACTCCAGAGAGAGCATATCACATTCCTAGGATACTGTGTCCAGGTGATCTCAGCTTCCCACCTCTGAATCCTCATGCCCTAAAGACTCACTCACTGACTTGGCTCTTGTGCTAGCAGGCACTGCTACAACTCTGGCTCACCAATCTCAGTCTCAAACAGAGATCTCCATCTACATTTTTCATAAATCTAATCTCTCTCCTCTGGTCCTTCTACTGACTTCTAATAGTTTCTCACTGACTCCTATCTGCAACTTCTCTGTGTCTCTACTCTGCCCTTTTTACTGTGGTGACTCCCAAGCCTTTCTGAAACCCGTCTTTCATTGTTTTGTACCATATGCTATTGCTCCTTGGAAGACTGAGAATATCTTCTGAACAACTAATAAGGGCACAAGGCTGTCCATCTTCACACAGGCACTCTCTCAAGATGTCTTTTCATAAAAAACTGTAAGGCAAAAATCAGAGCAGTGCAGGAAGGGAATCCATCATTAGCACTGCTAGGGGTGTGAATCCACCCCATTTCATTTTACAAGCTATTGTGAAAACACAAGACTATCAAGACCACTGGGTTTTGGTGCATTTTCTCCACAGATTTTTTTATTAGTCCTCTCTACAGCTGATGCATGCTGCAGGCCAAGACCCATGTGCTTGCCCAAATGACAGGCTCAGCACTGCCTGGCACATTCAAAATTCACAGGCCAAGGAGAGTGTGGAGCACTTCATGTGTGAAGCGATTTCTGCAGTGAGTGTTTCACAAACTGTGCTGAAACTTTTTAATAAAACAGCCAGAGCATTCACATAATTAAGCCTAATGTCACTTCCAGGAGGTTTCCAAGTCAGAGAGATTGGTTTTATAGCAGGCACTCATGCAGTGCTCCCAACCTCATTCTCCCTTATTCAGGATGTACGTTCATACCTGTCCAGAAACTCATTGCTTGCTTTTAACCTAAATGCATTTTTCTTCTTCACCATTTTCCAAGTCTGTAAATCTGTTCATTACCTTATACAATTTATTGCCTTCCTTGAATACTGCATTGTTTAGCAGCTTTTTGGTGCTATTTCTGGTTTCAGACCTCTTTTTAACACTTCACCTCCTTCTCAGAGCTTCAGGGTCACTGCAGCCAGAACACAGAAACTCCCTCTTTGTCCATGATGCATCACCCCACACTTCAGTCACCTTCACTGTTTGAGAGCTGACACTCCCTCCTAACCAACCATCTCCTTCCATGGCTGAAAACAGGCTCCCAGTGCTGAGCACCAGGGTTCCCATCCCAAGGGATTCACACTTTCTCTCTAGCTTTTAATTCCATCTTCAAAGGGAAAGAAGATAAGCCCCTTCACCTTTGCAGGGGTTTACCCAGCAGGCAGCTGAACACCACAGGGCTGCTCCCTCACTCCCCACCACAATGGGATGGGAGAGAACTGGGGAAAAGCAATTGCTCACCCCCAGCCCCTGAGCAGCAGCCCCTGGCCAGCCTTCCCCAGGTTTGCTGCCAATATCATCCACCTTCAGCTGTAAAGATAAAGAACCTCAGAAAACAGAAAGTTTGTTTGGCTGGCTCTGAGGAAAGCTCTGCATGTTCCAGAAGATGAACTGTACTTGGCTTCAAAGGCTGCCACATGTGACTCTCTCCCTTCCTTGATAGCACAGGCTGTTCCACACATTACACTGCTCATCAGTGCCAGTCAGAAATCGTTTTTCCTTGCATTTAATCTTACATTGATTCAAGCAACAGAATCAGACACATTGGCAAGATTTGTGCATATATGGCTGAGGAAAACCTACATATCCAATTTTCTATTCAGTTTGTTGCTTATATAATACTACTCAATTTTTTTTTGGTGGGAACAAGGACACAGAGAAGAGAAGACAAAAGAACCTCCTGACCAGATTCATATCATTTTTTATACATTATGTAATAAACAAAAGTTACTTGGGTCACTAAACAGCAAAATCTGTGACTGGTATGACATAATGTCTTTCCCTGCCCTTAGTTCCTGGGCTGCTTGCAGCACAGCCATTGCCTGTCAGTAGTACCAGGGTAGTGCCCTCTCTGCCTCAGCCAGCCCAGGTGCCACCCTGATGCAGGGCACACACACACACACACACCAGGTGCAGCACTACAAGAGGGCTGCCTGGGATATACACAATGCAGGGGCAGATGCCTGAGCTCACAGTTGCCCAGTGTGGCCCCTAAACCTCCAACGACAGGTGGGATTGTTTGCATGGCAAAGGAGTGTCCCACAGTCCCTTACAATGGTGCCTTGAGCAGCACCTGGGCAAGAGGGAAGCTGTGTGAACACCTGCTCATGTGTGTGTTCACTTGATTGACTCAAGGCTTCATTCACCAGTGAAAGTGCAAAATCCATTTCATATAAATTGGGACACACATGCAGAATCTTACCACTGCCTTAAGATGTATCTCCATTACTGTGTTCTCTGTTTCTTTCAATCAGCTTAGTATTTATGGGGTGGCTGGAAAGGAATCCTATACATTATTTATAAACATTGATTTTAAACAAGTCATTCAATTCATAACCATGAATTACCTAAGAAAATAGAGAGTTTATCTTATTTTTTTCTCTCCAAAGAAAATTAAGTGTTTAATTATTGATGGGATTTTACTGTTGAATTCAGCAAAGAGGTCCTTAAAAGTAAGAAAGGGGGAGAGAGATAACTACCCATGGTACAGTTAAACAATGTCAATAATAATTCCAGTGTTTACTGCGTTTTTTAATGTAAGGAAGTATTTGGGCTGATTTAGAAAGAAAGCTGCATCTAATAAAAGCCAAATAGTCCTTCATTCCAGTATTTTCTGTACTTACATCTGAAAAAGGCTCATTTTCACCAGAGGCCTTTATCTTCAGTCTAGAGCAGTTCTGCTGTGCAGACCACTCATTATGGCAACAGGCTGCGCTGAAAAATGCAGCTCAATTACTCAATGGCATTCACTTACCGATATTGGCTAGGCCATGCATTGTTTGACTTCCCCTGTGATTCCTTCTGTCACGAGGAGATGGTTACACCCCTCCTGAAGGGCAGAGGGAAACAGGATTCATGCAAATGGAATGACTCTGAGGTTTATAAAAACCCAATCTGACTTAAATGGAAAATGGCCAATGAAATACTGAAAGAGCAAAACACAATAAAATTTATTCTAGTGGAACAGCTGTAAAGAATTGTTCTTTGCTCTGGCCATGCAAACCTGTGGTGAGATGATTTTGCACAGTATCTACCGTATAAGCTAATGACCAGATCAAGAGTATCCAGGGATGCAACTCTGCCAAAGTACTGGCTTTCAGGCACTCTTTTAGATAACCTTTTTTTTCCCCTTCAATCTTGATCTCTTACAAATTCACATAGCCCTAGTTCCAATTTCTTGGATTTTTGGTTACCCCCAATTTTTGGTTATCCTTGTCCTTTAAACATTGTCATCTTCTTTTTGTCATATATAGCCAAGAGTATACACAGCTGTTCTGCTAACACATTCTTCTGATGAATCTGTTGCTTTAGCAGTCCTAAAAATGTCAGCTTTTTCATTACTGCAGTATTTTTTGCTCCATTAAAAAACTTACAACTAACTATTAATTTTTTACGGGTTATCAGTTACAATCCATTTATATCCAGGCAAAGTGCAACAGTTTATAAAATTGTGTGTTGTGTGGTATGTGACTGATGAGATGTTGTAACCTATTAAGCAAAAAAATATTTCCCTTAGTCTGCTCTTCTGAAATTATTCTTAGAGCTGAGAAAGTGTCATGGTCAGGCCAAAGCCTAACTGCCTACAACTGCATTCCTGCTTGTGTTTATTGCTCTGGCTAAGGAAGCCATCAGCAAGGAGGTGCAGTCTGCCAGAAACAGGGTAGCTTATAGTCTGCTGACTTCCTAAGCCAAGGCAGCCAGGAAACTCAGGGACCAGAGGCTCTTGCAAGCCCCCAGGGTGACCCCTGTGCAATGTGTCTCATCCTGTACATCACAGCACTGTACATCACAAACACTACTGGAGCCAAAAGCAGCTCTCAGCTGTAGCCTTACCCTGCTGTGCTTTTTACCCAGCCCTCTCTCACGTGCCTGGAAATCCTGCTTTTCAAGAGCCAAATTCTGCAGCCCAGCTTACGCACTCAGCGTGGCCAGGTATCATCACTGCAGCTCCCTGTTCAGGTCTGCCTGTGCCTGCTGTGTTTCCCTGCACTGCCCTTTTCCATGCCATGTTTGCCTGAGCACAGAGCTCCCTCTCCAGCAGCCCCCACTTGTCACAAACATATCCCCAGTACCTGCCTGCTTCCCCCCACAGCCCTGCTGTGACCCTGTGCCTGCCCTTTGGGCTCTGCTCCTTCCCAGTGATGCTTCTGGCTCCCATTTCCCTCCCAGGAGAAGGGCACCCTGCCAGGTGGCAGCACTGCACCCTTGCTGTCACTGAGGCAGCAGACGGCAAAGCCAGTCCCTGGCTTATGAGCAGCTCCCTTCCCATCTCCTGCCCACATCTCCTCCCTCCTCTCATATCTTCTGCCGTATCAAGGAGGCCACAACTTCATGTCCTGGAGAAAAACTTGCATTTCTAGAAACTAAATCCTTTAAGAGTCAGTGTAGTTAATTCTTTACAGCTGTTCCACTAGAATAAATACAGGCACCAGAGGGACCAAAGTGCTCCAGTGGGAAAGGTGTATGTGTCACCTGCCCACAGAGCTACTTGGAGCTGACAGGATCGCTTTCACACAGGTAATTCTTCTGGAAAGAAGGGTTCTGTGCTGGTTTTGGAATGGCAGGTATGCAAGGGGGAAATGACAGGTAAATCCCAAAGGCAGACGGCAATGCAGAAAAAAACCCGGGCATTACTTTAAAGTTTCTAATCTAGAGCTCAGGAGTTTTTAATTTGAATTAAGGGTGCTTTTAGAAGGACATAGGGTAGGTCTGATTCCTTAGCTCAGGGAACACCAAGAACAGGAGATGTTCATGTATCTTAGGGACTCACGGGTGCTCCATGATTTAATCCAAAAAGGAAAGTATCAAGAAATTTACCCAAATATTCAAGGTGATCAAAAACCTTTTCATGTTGGCTGAAGCCTGCTCTGACTTCTTCTCTGGTCCATTTCATGTTTTTGGCTCATCTGTGTCCTTGCAGATCTGTAATTTGAAAAGTAAAGCTGATTTTCCGTTGGCAAAAGATTCACACAGAAATCTTTCCTCTTGCTTCAAATTTCTTTTGAAGCAAGCCCAAGACAATCCTAGGGCCACTGGGTAAAGAAGCCTGTCCTTGCCATCTCTGTCAATGAAATACAAAATCCAAAGAGCAGGTGCCTCCATACATTTGCAACAATAACATTTCTAAATTACTTTTCTTTCTATTAATATCTTGTTAACTGCCACACTTTGACATTGCTTCTGAAAGCTACTGCATAGCAAATAACCCAATGCATTCCCAACTAAATGAGAACAACAACAGTAAAGTCATTTTGTTTGCTTTGTTTCCCACCCAGTGTCATCAATCTTTACTACATATTACCTGTAACTCTGTTGCTTTCACAAAAAGCTTTTATTCATGACTTTGGGGATACATTTTGAGAAGTTACTAAGTTTAGAAACTGACTGTCTGCCCATGCAATTGTTTAACTTACCAAAAATTCTTTTCTGCTCCCACAGAGGGGGAAAAAATATAAAAAAACTCAGTAGGTAACTGAACTCAACATATAATATCCTGCAGATTTCAATGTCCTGCTCAGTCTTCTTTTTTTAAACTTTTTTTTCTTATTCCTTTCAGTCTCCAGCAGAGGCAGGCCAGAGCCCCTTCAGCATCCCAAAGTGACTGTATGCCCCATACAGCAACTGGAGAAGGATGTTGGTTTAAAAAGCACAGGATAACTCCATGAAGAGGTAATGTGCTCTTTACAGTCCTTGCTCACTTCTGCATTTAGCTACGGCCACCTTGATTAGAGGTGTGAAATGCAATTTAATATGTCTATGAACTATTTCTCCATAACTTTAGGTTTTACTTCATTTTAGAGCATGGATGTTCCTTCCCAGCTAAATAAAAAGGTGCATGTAACACAAGGACAGATTTACTTAGTAGTACTGTAGATATGGGTTGTAACACACCTTAAATATCACTAAAAATAGAACAGAGCAGTACAGAAGTTGTTCTACTTAAGTGTTGTAACATTTCATGGGAATGCTTGAGAGGACAAAGAAGTACAATATTCACACTTGGTATTCACAGACTGTTCATTACACATTTCTAGAAATGTGCCCCCCCCCAATCCTTAATTAAAAAGAAAGCTGAAAGAGTAGGAGGAACAAAAATGTTCTCAACTTCAATGACACTATTGGAAAATAATTATTTCCAAACTGCTTATCTGTTAAAAAAAGCTGGCAAGCTACCAGGATCTTGATTGCTGTAAGCAATTTTATAACTGCTCTATGCAGATAAATTTAACAAAGAAATTAATTTCAGTCTCATAATAAGTCTCATCTCATTACCAAAACGTCTGTGCTGCAATGGAGCCTTGTGGAAACAACTGCTGGGAGAGGATTTTGTCTGCAACACTCAACAACTGCCTAGAAAAACTCTACCTCGGAATGCTGAATGCCATTTAACACTTCCTTCTAAACGTAAATCTTCCTAATTGTAAAACAGAAAGTGAAATATTGTGAAATAAAGTGAAATTCTTCCCAGTTTCACTTGTATCCCACAGGATCTGAGGGAAGCTCCCAGACTGGGTGTGTTAACTGGGAATGTCCCAGGGCTGGTACAAACAGGTTCAGAAGATCCCTGGAGCACCTGGATGAGAAGGACAAGGCGCAGGGGCAGAGGGAGCCGGCGGGCAAGGTGCCCTTGGTGATCTGTGCTTGGTGCCAGAGGCTCCCAGGAGAGCCGTGGCCATCAGTGCCCATCCTGGCACAGTGACCACGGAGCAATCGGGTCTGAGCTCCCTGGCTCCAGGAGGGACAGTGCCACCAAGCCTTCAGCCTGGCCTGGGACGGGTGAGCAGCTGGGCCCCAAAGGGTTACAGTGGGAGGGTCACACCAGCCTGCTGACCTGCCACTAGTGGGGTTCTGCAGGGCTCCACCCTCAGCCCTGTGCTCTTCAGCACCCTTGGCAATGATGCAGGACTAGGAGATCTCCAAAGTAAGTTTACCAACACCACCAGACTGGGAGGAGCTGACTCCCTGAAGACAGAGGGCTCCTGCAGAGACACCTCGACAAATCAGGGAGTTGGGCAATCACCGACCTTACAAACTGCAACGCGGGCAATTAGAGCACACATGAGTACACAATAATTTCGGCAGGAGTGCCCAATTACTTCACACACGAGCCCCTTCCAAGCCAGGATATTTAGTATTTTCAAAAAAAATGTAGCCTCCTTCCTTTACACCACCATGCTGCCTTTTTCTGTGACTCCTCTTCACCCAGAATATTTCTATCACATCCCCAACTCCTCCAACAAGTCTTTGAAAACACTGGAAAATACAACATGACCAAAATCCAAAATTAAAACTTGACAGCAGATACAGCAATAAGCTCTGGAAGCCTTGAGCCAATTTATGGTCGCTGTGCTTTGCACAGAAAGGCACAAAACAATAACAGGGTGAGTAGGAGCCCATCAATCCTGGCACAGCACCACTCATGCTTGCAGCTCTCAGATGGCACTGCCTGAGCAGCAACATTATGAATAGCCTGGCTTTTTTCTTTTACCCTTCTTACTGCTGTTCTTGTTATGGCACATCAACCAGGGTATGAAAAAAATGAGCAGATGATATATCCTGATGAAAATCCTCCCATGGATTTCAGTTTTGCTAACGCATAACTTGGCTGCACAGAATCTCATCTTTGGGAGCCACAATGCCATTTTCTGCTCCTAGGCATCCCATCCAACAAGCTGCAGAGAGCAGATTTGCTGGCACGGGAGGCATTTTGTCATGGGTACTCCTCACACATTCACTGTTGTATTTGACCACGCAAATCAATATCTCTTCACAGAGCACATGCTATGAGCAGTGAGAAAACAGCATTTTCTTCAATCCAGCACATCATTGCAACTTCAAATTCATGTCATTATTTCTTCTCAATTACAGAATTATTCTGTTCATCAATTTTGCCTCTGTGGCATAAACTCATCTACAGTTTTACAGACATTTAATACAGCAAATAAACTTTTTTGGTTCTTGAACTTTTCCACAGAAAATGAAAATCTTCTTGTAAGATTTTTTTGGCTATAACTAAATGTGTCTGATTTTTAACCTAACCTTCCTGACCTATCTCCTCAAAGATTTTTTTTTTCCATTGTTCCTTTCCTTGTTTCCACAGCAACATTTCCATGACTCTCATTAAGCTTTTTTCCTGCTTTCTTCTTATTCTATAAGGAAACCATAACTATAAAGTTTTGTTTTATTTTGTTCTTTGTGTTGTAACAAATGCAGAGATATTTTTACTTTATGTCTTAAAACAAATCAAGGATTCCACTACAATGGTCATCTCCATCTCTCCTGCAGTAATTAGACGATTCAGTATAACTTCATTTAAATCAGCAGTAGTATCATCAGCCTGCATTTCATCAACTTCCACAACCATCACAAGCGTTTTACAGTCCCAAGTGGGGCAGGAATCTTCTCTGGACCCTTTCAAAATACTTCATTTGGAAACATCACTCAACAGGACTGAAGGATGGCATCCATTTCATTTAAAATTTTTGAATAAATACAAAATAGAGCAAGTCTCCAGTGATTATTGCAACCCAGCTCACACCTAGGGGGAAAACACTGAGGTACCACAGTTGAAAATGTTGATGGTAATCCATGCTCACTCTCATCCAGGCTGTAGAAGGTACTACTTCAAAGGAAAACAGAGACTAAAGCCAGGAGCTGTGTCCCTTGATGTTACTATTGCCATCCATTTCTTCCCTGTCCTTGCTCTTCCTCCCAAGTATATTTTATTAGATGCACTAGAAATTACAGATAGATGCATCTACGCTTACATGTCTCTATGCTGTAACTGCCACAAGTGCATCAAAATAATGGAATAGCTCATTTAAAACAATGGGAAAATCGTGTCAGGTTCTGTGCAACTGTTTCCAGAAGACATGAAAACAGACCTTTCCCTCACCTGAGACTGCCACAGAAGTCAAAGACAAGGCTGTTTAGGAGCTGTTGTAGCTCATAAACTAATCCAGGTGGGGAATAAACAAGGGGGTTGTTTCTCCTCTAAGCAAAACACAGCTGAAGTTCAGAGGTACATCATTTTCTGAGGCCAACAGATAACAAACAAAACTCAAGTTAGACTTCAGTGCAAGCACTGTTAGATTTAATATTCTGGTTCATATAAAATAAATAATAAAGACAGGCAGTTTGCATCCCAACTGTTTCTATACATTGTTTACACTTAATCGACTTCCATTGTGGTTACAGATATGAAGTGGAGAAAGAGACTGTCCCTGGCACTGTGCATTTCACACACTGTGACAAGTGGGCTTCCGAACCTCAGCTGAGGAGGAAAACACAACTGAGAGCATTAAGCTCCAATTCCAGCCCAGACTTTTGCCAATCATAGCTTTTCTTCCCCTCCTCCACCAAAAGCAATTGCAACATTCAATGTCACTTTCGAATTTATTGAAAAACATATGCCTGAGCCTTCTCAAAAGCATTCTCTTTATGGCCTGCTTTTTTCTGAACAGGTTGTTAATGGGACCTGTTTGGGGTTTTCCTACCTCAGAGTCAAGTAATTTCTTAGTTTCCAGACCTCCTCATGTTTTATGCCACTTGCATCAAGGGATAGATTTGCTATAGCAGCTGTTCCTTCAATATTCAGAGGATTTCAAGCTTTTAAAATAGTTACCTGTAAAACCAGAACAAACCTTAAGGACTGTTAATTTCCCCAGTTTGGACTATATGAATAGCTATTTAAAAAAACATATTCCTATACTATATGGAAAACAAAAGTACAGCTAAATGAGAAGTTCTCTTGAAAGATTTTTCTTTGCAAATACATGAATGTATTTAAGCACTTTTCTACTGAGGCCTGACCTTTTAGGAAAGTTACCAATTTTAATTAAAAAAAAATGTCACCGCCAAAGATTTCTCAGCTCCAAATTGAGTTTTCAGTCCAAACCAGATAAAAAATTTGTGTGCAGCCATTCAGAGCCCACATTGACTCTCGATGCTATAACTAGACCAGGGAAGTGAGAGCTACACCTTATGCCAGCTGTGATAGGGACCTGTCAGGAACAGAGCTTTTAGTGTTTGCAGGAGGCTCATGCTTGCAGGCAGAGGTTTCATCAGCTCTGGCTTTCTGGCTGGCAGTAAAACACATATTGTTCTCTCATGGCGCTTAGGAAGTTTTTCTCTTCAGTACCTCTGAGGTTTGGCTGGGTCTGCTCCCTGCTCACGTGAGCAGCTTCTCTGTGTGAGCTGCAAATTCTCAGAAGGTTGCTATGCATCTTTACTTCCTCAACCTCATCTGCCTATAACTCAAAGAACAAGGAAAGCTTCCCTCCCCTAACAGGGGCTGCACCCTAAAACACCTCTAGGGGCAGCCCAAGCTTTGCTTGAAGGAAAAGAGCAATACATGGTTCTATGTAATTTTAAGCACTGGAGCATGAGAGTACTGCAGATACACCTTGCAGAGCAAGGGAAACCAGACCTGGCAGCAAATCCTCCGTGCTGGCTGTTATCACAGAACCACTGAGGTGGGAGGGACTCATCAGGATGCTCTGGTCCAGCTCCTGGCCCTGTGCAGGAGAGCCCAAGTCACAGCTGCCAGAGACACCCTGAGTCCAGAATAGCACAGACCAAAACACTGCCTTGTGCCAAATCAGCTTCATATCAGCAGGGTCAGACAATCCAAGCTACAGAGCACCTGGACAGAACCAATCAATCCCAGGGCTGCTGGGATTGCTACTTTGCCAAGGAATTTTCATTCTAGATTTAGCATCTGCTGGAGATCAGGAATTGCCCACAATTGTACGTTTTCCTCTTTAATACCACAACTGGCGTTTTGGATCACGGTCTGATCTTCAAAGTCATGGAGAGTTTGTGGAGCTGGGATTTTTGTTTAGCAAGTCAAAATACTTGTGCAACTTTTCGAAATTATATAAAAGTTATGGACAGTAGAAAACTTAGTGTCAGATAATGTAGATATTCTCTTCATCTTCATAATACCTGTTAACTAACTAACTTCAAAGCTTGTCTGCTCTTGAAAATTGAATTACAATACCTCAACTGAGCACTGAATAATTCTTACAGAAGTTAACACTTGTCCATCAAAAATAAGGTACATTTAGACATTTTAGGTTCAATTTCTTTTCCATATAAGCTAATTTTAAAGAATTCTCCTGATTGAATGATATTGTTGCTTTCTTCAGCTCATGGCTTATACTAGACATAAGTAAGCCATTTCTTTCAACTGTAACTCACAAAGTTGGGGATTAACTGTAAAAATGTGACTTAATCGTGAGAGAGAAGTAGACCTGTAGGCTGCTAAAAGCAAATCAGGTGCTGATAGTAACAGTAATTTCCTCCCAAGCTGCCAATTCATTCTGAGAGAAAGAGAAATCAGGTGCTAAGTAGTATCTACTTATTCTAGCCCTGTTCAGCCTTCTGCTGAGTGACTAGAGAGGCTCTGACCTCTTCCACTCTCCCTCGGAGGAAGGATCTGAGACTCCACTTCAACCCCGCAGAGCTTTGGCCTGTCTGCAGGCAGTCTGCACCTCAGCACTTTGCACATCCTCTTTTATCCTACACTTTTATTGGATTTAGGTACAATGTTACGGCAGGCCCGCAGCAATCCAGGATACACACATTGCAAAATTACAACTACAGCCAAATCACTGGACTTCTTCAAGGAATGTTTGTGCCCAGGTTTTGGTGCTGTGTTCCTCTCTAAACAATGCCATTTGCTACGAACTGTTTCCTGGGAAGTAACTGCCTTACAGATTTACTTAAAGCAATTTTCATAGTATTTTAAGAAGCTTGGTCATAAACTTGGCAGTTCATTTAAGCCAGTGGTGCCTGAGGAGCTGAGCAATAAAAGTTTTTTCACCAGCTCTATTAGGGCCAGTAGGTTTTCTAACTGTGTTCTTTCAGTGCCTTTTAGGAAATGCTCTAGAAACAGACAGGAGAATTTCGCCTGTAACCTGTTAGCAACTACTGAGGGAGCAGCACAGATCTGCTGCAGCCCATTTATGGCCAGAAGACATTTTTGAAAGGCATTAGACTCAAAAGGTGACACTATAAAGCAGACTACAGGAGCTACATGTGCAAAAGTACACATGCAGCTCACCTGGAGACTGAACTACAAATAGCTGACATATTGTCAAATAGTTGACATATTGTCAACCACCTGCTTCTCCAATTACCACATTTACACAACCAGTTCAGTACTCACTGATTCCTGCTTACACAGTCACTCTTTGAACATCCAAATTTTTAGAGTAAGTCCAATTCTTACCCCCAGCTGCACTGGTAAGGCAGGATTAAGCAAATTTATCTGCTTTCTACATTGTTTACAAAGTGACTCAGCTGTGTGTATGCAGGAAACTTTTGTGAAATTTACGTAAGGCGTGTCTGTTTTCTAGCTTAAGTTTTCAGTCCTACTTTAACATCAGATCTAGAAATAAGCTTAAGGTTAAAAAAATTAGTCTTAAAACCATTACTGTCCTTCACTGGTGCCAGATCACCTCAGTACAAGGCACTTAATTTGCTTTGGCTTTCAGTTTTAAATCAGTCATTCCAAAAGTTCATACACATTATTCTTGTAACATTTTTTAGTTAATAATGGAAGACACAATGACAATTAGATCTAAAATAAAAAAGCTTAAACAGTCTAAAGCCATCTGATTTCATTATGCAAATTAGATAACATGTTAATAACAACACACTCCATTTTAGTAATATGACTTGACTTTGTACTTAAGTCGTTTCAACTTCATTAATTAGGTAGAAGGTGGAAGAGTCAATTTAGGTCATAGTCAGGTAGTGCACACATATGGAAATACACCATAAGGAATACCTGTGGTCACAATCAAATAAAAGGTTCAATGCATTTATTAGTTGCCCTCTTAATTTTCAGTGTGAAGTGAAGGATGTACTTGCAGCTTTACAGTCTGTGTTACTGTACAACCCATTTTTTTCAAAATCAGCCATCCCGGCTGCACAAGCTCTGCCTGGAGCGTTTGAGCTCTTGCATAAAAGGAGCTGCTCCCTTCCAGCGGGACAGGGAGCCCTCCTGTCCCAGCTCAGCTCAGCTCTCTGGCTTGCAGCAGCTAGGACACAGGAGGGAGACTGATTTTTCACTACACATGCACAAGCCATGGCAGAGGCACCTAGAAAAAATGTATTTTGATTTCAGGAAACAGGTTCTCTGCTAGCTTGTGTTTACACAAATCCAAAAAAAGACATTCAGATCAAAGTAACATTTGAACTTTCACTTAAATAAGCTGCAAAAGCTTTCCATAAACAAAGGCTTAAACTGAAAAGTGTCCATCAGTTCTGCAGTAATATGATAAATTTTTGAGTTGAAATGCAATAGAAATCTCCTGCACTACCAAAAAAAAATTTCAATAGAGAAATAAGATTCAAGTGCTAAAATAAGGGGCTAAAACTGACTTATAATCCTTGACTATACACATGCACCTTACTGAAGGCGGCACAGATGTAAATCAGCTAAATTTTAGCTTTGATCTCATTTTTCAGATAATATTTCTGCGAGATTTTGAAAATCAAAAAATAATGATGGAATGCATGCGATGTACTCTGCATTCAATACATGTGCAGTTACAGGTGAGAAACAAAATCAATTACTTTGATGATCAAAGACTGTACACAATGGTCCTGTAAATCTTATATCAGCACAAACAATTGTAACCATAAATCCTGCCTTCCAAAATAGGAAATACAGAAGAAGATGGGTGTTTGCTCCATCAAACTTGAAAACGTAAAAGCACAATGTGGTGCTGAGCAATGGGCCCAAGGGCTTAGTGACCTTACAGACAGCCTGGCCAGCACAAACAAAAGCCACAAGACAGTCCTGAAAACAGCACCATAACTAACATACGTTGTTCACAGACAAGAGTTGCTCCTGGGACCTCAACAACTCGTTTGTTATGTTGCACCTTCTAGGAACCAATTAAAAAGTTATGCTGAGTTACAATGAAAAGCATATTTCAGCATCAGCCAGCTTTTTTTATCTTTTCGGAATACTCCTCTTACTACAAAAATTTTGATGTTACCTCAGGAGATTTTCAATTTACCTCCCATCTTACTTAGCATTTGCACTTTGGTGGAACGTAAAAGTCATAGTCAGGATTAGGCCCCATTCCTAAACGCCACATATGCTAATTCTTTTTTAAAGCTAGTTATTACTTAGTCTCTGTGGGAGGCAGCCCTTGGCAGGCTTTCCAAGGACAAAGTACTTCCAACATGGAATTTGTAACTGTAACATTGTTATTTCATTTTTACATTGTAAGAATTATATGTTATAATTGTATACTCTGCATAAATTCAATATGCACTCAGTCTTCATAGACGTTTCCCTTTTTTGCAATAATTACAGATTTATGCTATGAACCAAATCTGAACAGGTTCAGCTGAGACCAGTGTAAACATCTGTGACTGTTGAACTTCACTGTCATCAAACAAATAGCCAATGAAAGCTGTCAATAATTTATGGAGGACAATACCTGTATAATTTCTGAGCACAGGTGTAATGTGGATAGGGCAAGAGCTCCTTTCCAAGCGAATTCAAATCCTGAGGAAAGGCTGTACCTGCTGCAGTAAAAGGAACAGGACAGCAGTTGTGGAGAACAATGTGCAGGACTGTCCAACAGAGGGGCACAATAAAGAAATCTTGGCAGTCCTCATATTGCATTTCTGAGCACATCCTGTTTACCAAGCAATATCCTGGATTTTGCTTTTCCCGAATTATCTCATTGCTAGTCAACAAAGAAGAAAATATCAAAATGTTACCCTGAGCAATGGAAAGCTAACTTGAATTTTTAGTGGGAGGACAAATAGCACCATCCACTAGGGAGAAAGCTGAGCAAAGAAATATCACATTTGCCAAAGCTTACAGTCAAGGCAAATGAATGAACACAGCCTTTGTACCACAGAGCAAATATTGCTCTGTTTGACCAAAATACTTGCATAAAGATGTAGATATGATTAAATTATAACTCAGTTGCCATTAAGAAAATCTCTCTCAAATGTTGCTTTTGTTGCACAATAAGAATTCCTATCTGATGCCAGCACCTTACTCATCCTGCTTAGAGCTTCTGATGCAACTCAGTCTCCCGAGTGAACCCAAGCTAATAGTATCACAAATATTTTTACAAATAAGAACACCTTTAATATTGCTACTAAAATCAACTCAATAACTCCTAGGTTTCCCAGAGAAGATGGTGCCTTTACTATTGATAGTCAGAGAAAAAGAAACAAGGACACATTTTCAATAAGATCTTCCATAAGTTTATATCATTTCTTAGTAGCACAGATTTGCAAAGAAAAAAACATTATGAGAGTAAATGTCCATAAATTTCTTTATACTAAGCTACTGTGTTATCACATGGTTTGGTCATGCCACCTGAAATTCTTCATCTTCCTTTCCTCTTGCTCTACATCTCAGAGTCTGAACTAACACTAGTAACTTTTCCACAAGCCAAAGAAACTGGGAATACAGATTTAGCAGTCAGAGGACCAACCCAAGGACAACATCCTTAAAAGCTTTGGAATTTTGAGAAGGCTGAGAAAACTGTTTTAGGCGATTCCTTGAGTTCTTTCAAATTTCTGTGCAAGTCACTCATCTTTTAAAGGCCATGAACTCTTTACTATTGTTATTTGTGTAAGTCACATACACACATTCTGTGCCATGCTGCCCATGCTGCAAACAACTGTGCCACCCCAAGAGACCTTTATTTCAACAACTACTTGACTGAGCCAGTAGGAAGAATAACCAAAGGGACAAAAGAGAACCATTTCACATAAATTGTTAACAACAGAAAAGTAATACTCAAGCAGTTGTACCAATTGTTAGTAAATTTTACATGGCTGGAAAATTACACAAGATTTACAGCTCTTCCTTTATAGAACAGGCATAATTCCTTTACAGCCTCATGCCCTGTGACCCTTCCCAAATTCATGACACTAATAATGCTTTAATACCTCCTCAGTGCGTAATAATAATATCACATAAGTGCAAATATTGCTACAGAATACACACCAGTTACATCTGCTTTTACACTCTGCCATCGAGGCCCCAGATCACTAGACCTGGGATATGCAATGCAGACAAGCAGATCTGTGTTCCTGCTCTGGTTTAGCCCCGTCTCCCTTCTCCTGTCCCGTGTGCAGGGCGGGATGGCCTCTCACTGTGCCTGCATTCCCTCACAGCTCAGTGCTGCGCCTCAGCTCTGCCACCCTTGGCATCTCTACTCCCACTTGTTAGGATTTCCTTCGGTGCTTTTGGTTTGCAGCCTCCAGCAACAGCCTGGGGAAACACTTACCAGCATCTGAAAAAGATCTCCCTTTTGGGAAGGAGTTGTCGGCTTCCTCAGAGAGGAATCCCTCCCGCTAACAGGTGTTCCTGACGGAGCCCAGCAAGCACACAGCTTTTCCTGGCTGGGAACTGCAATCAAACTGACAATTATGTGCTTGCTCATGTCCTTTACAAAAGCTCACTCAGCCACAATATTAGGCTGATTGTTTTTTCCTGCCACCTTCTTACATATAATTTTAAGTTACACATTAAGTCTTTCCCTTCCTCCCCAGCAAAATTTGTGCAATAACCAGCTTTCAGAGCACTTGGCCAGTTTGACAGATTTGTAAAACAACACTTGCCAGAGGGGCTCTGCTTGTTATCTGCTACACCCAGTGAAGGTTACAAGGCCCAGATAAGGTTTCCTAGTGGGAGAAGTGATTATTATTCTACACTGCATGTATCTGCAGCACAGATAGCCCTGCAGGGGAAGCACCTAAGGCACAGCACTGGGCACCACTGCCCTTCAGCAGCCGGCACTGTTTACCCAGGAGCAGCCCCAGCAGTGGCAGCATGCGTGCAGTGACCAGCCTGCTGCTGGTGCCAGGCCATGCAGCCTGCCCAGAGACAGCTGCTAACCCTGGGCAAGGCGCAGCTCCAGTACACTTCCCACAGCTTCTCCCACCCACTGCTCCTGTCAGGTGCAGCACAGCTCCCTGCCAGAACCGGCCAGGAAAGATATCCTTGTGCTTTTTGAACAGAGACTTTATTATTACAAGAATTGTTACAGGTGGATGTTACTGGACATTTGGTGGATGTTTTGCAGGCCTCACAAATGTCCAGGTTTTGGCTGGGATAGAATTAATTTGATTAGCACATGCTCAGTGTATAAACTGAGGGGGGAGCTACCTGGAAGGGGCAGACTGCTGTTCAGAGACGGGTTGGGCATCACTCAGCAAGCAGAGAGCAACTGTATTGTGCATCAATTGTTTGGTTTTGGCGTGTTTTTCTTCCCCTGAGTTTTATTATTTTTTATTACTATTGGTAGCAGAATTATAGGTTATTATTATTATATTTAATAATTACTATTATTATATTTTGCTTTGTTTCAATTACTAAGCTGCTCTTTTCTCAACTCCCAGGTTTCTTCCTCCTTCCCTGACTCTCCTCCCAGTCCTGCAGCCGCAGGGATGTGAGTGAGTAGCTTCATTGTGCTTAGCTGCCCACCCAGGTGAAATCACAAGAGTCCTTTCTGGCAGCCAGTGTAGAGCTTGGAGTTTTGATGTAACTGCAGAAGTGAGCAGAGCGTGTTAAACCAGATTTGTTATAAGCATCCATGCATTGGTTTAACAATCACTGGTGCCACTGCTGATTTATTTGCTCTCCGAGTTGCTGCACTTGTTGCCAGCGTTTTGTTCTGTCACACCTCCCTTGCAGTCGGTGCTCCCTGGGGTGATGTTTATCACCCTTGGGGCCTGCACTTAAGGTCATTGTTTGGGGGTACTTTGTAGCATTGTCTTCTGATCCAACAGACCTGCTGGTCGTGACATTAAGGTGACAGTACCCTCAGCACTGCTGTCCCCTCTGAATTTCGGGAGCCATCAATTGGGAACAAGCAACAATTACACTTTGGGCCTTTTCTCCTCAGAGAGCTTGCCTGTGGGGAAACATCTTGCTGCACCTTCCTATCAACCTTTCAGAATATTTATTCTCCTCCAGGCTGATTACAGTAGCACTTGAAAAACTTTAAACACTTTGAATACCCTTTGAATACCCTCGAATCCAGCCTGGTCCTTTTGCTAGGAACCAGCATGTTGCTGAATATGGTTCAGGTCTTGTTTAAGGTTAGCAACTGTTTAAGAACGTCACCAAGAGATCTGTCTCAAGGCTGGATAGTTACAAGTGTGTGGTACAAGACGGGCAAGTGCCTAGGACTGTGCTGCTGCTGCCATCTCTTCCTTTCCCCCCAGTTTCTCAAGCACTGGCTTTCCTTCTGGGACGACTCCTTTGGCTGTCCCCTGCTTCTGAGTTGTCATCGCTGTCTCTTGCAAAATAATTAGAACCTGAAATCACCTCCTCTTTCTTTCTGCCCTCCTGCCATCCCTCATTTTACTGTCATTTAAAACTTTAAGAGAGAAAGCACTCAAATTACTCTGGCAGTGCCACATAGAATTTATCCAGTGTAGGCAGAAGAAGTGCATGAAGCACATTGTAGAGATGCACATGGTAAAAATCATTCCTAGGATGTTAAGCCATTATTCAAGCAAAGCAGATATTCTTGCAGCTCCTTTACCATTGGGATCTTATGGTGATGGTAAGTAAAGATTTTCAAAAAAGGAGCATTATAAAACCTTTTTTGGTTGTGTTAAATGCTAGACTTGGAAAGAAATAAAGGTAAGAATGTATGTTAGAAAAAACCCTCAGGACCCAGAACCCATATGCAAACGTCACTCAGCACTGAGGGTTGCATTGCCCAGCACTGAGGGTTCAAACCCCTAAGTTCACTTTTCTTGCTGCCTCTCTTGCCATACTAGCAAATCCTCAGTGATCATTCGTCAGTTATGGAATCTTATGGCTGGAGAAAAAAACTGCAAACATGAAGTACTGATGTTTTCCCACTGAATCCTATATTTTACATCACTCCTTGAACATGGCTGAGCACGAATGGCACACAGGCAGTGCCACGTCAGAGAACGTCTGTCAAACACCATGGAAAAGCCCTGAACTCCTGCTACTTGCAGGATCCTCCAAAATGAACCCGAATCAAAACATTTCCTCCAAGACTTAACAAAGCTCATATGCCATGAAGGGACACAAAAACGTCAGGACAGTGTCATCTCACAAGTCACATCCAACCAAAACATTACAGCCAAAAGCCTCTGCTCCACCATCCCCAGCCCAGGGGAGCACCATCCCACTATAATTATTCAGTTATACACTACATAATTAGTCACTATTATATAGTGTAGCCATGCATCAGTTAGCACACTGCCTCGTCCTATCTACTCAGAAAGTCATGGTATGTAACATTTCTAGTCCTCAGTACTCACAAAAATTCTTTCAGTTCTTGTTTATGGGCTGGCTTTAAACAATACAGAAGCTTTATTGACACAAGTAAGTTTTACTGTCATTTTTACTCACTTCAAGTCAGGCAATCCACAGGCTGCATTATAATTATGTCGAAGTAGGAGGTTAAAAACTACAGTTCAGGGTAAAGACACTGCAGGTGTGCAGTTTAATGAGTTCTTAATTGAGTAGTGGGAGAGCATAAAAAGAAGTGCAGAGGGTGATTACAGGGCTCTTTCTGTGAAGGGAGTAGTGCAAGCACTGAACTCTATAATCAAGAATAAAGAAAAACGAGTTCACCTCTAATTTTCTCTGTGCTACAGCCTTTGGTGTTCATGCTTAGAATGCAAGATCAGAACTTGTACCATCAAGTTAACAGACAAGATTAACCTTTTTTTGATATGTACTTGTTTTAAGGCTAAAATCACAAAAAAAACCCCAAAAAACCCCAACAAAACAAAAAACCCACCACCACCAACAACAAAACACTGCCTTCACTCCTGTTTGCAAATCAGTCAGATTCTTCTCTGGCTGCTGCTATTGAATCAACTTCACAGTGTAACTGCAGAAGGAAAAATGGAAGGAGACACCACATGAAGGGAAAAGGCAACTACTTGGGATTTATTTTAATCTTCCTCCTCTCTCTAAGAAACAAACACCACAAAACCCCCAAAACCTCTTCTCTCTGCTCAGGGAAGCCACCTACAACGTGACAGCGCAGCAGTGTTACTGCTTTGGCAGGTGCTGCAGGAAAACACTCACACATTTTAATAAATTCTCAGGAGAAATTATATATTACACCTACCTGCAATCATGGACATCCTGGACATTGACTTTACTACCACACGTAAATCTGAGAAGTGCTCAGAGCTACTTCCACCTTCCTTGAGGCAGAAGAGTCAATGAAAACCCAGTGCATTATCACTTAGCACANTACATAGAACAATCTCCAAAGAATATTTTAAAAACCCAATCTAAATACTGATTTTATTGCATTTATTTTCTTTAAAAAAAAAAAAAAAAAAAAAAAAAAAAATTACTAAAAAAAGAAGTAAGCAAAAAAATTAAGCATCTTCACTAGTAGTTCACTGAGTTCAAGTGTTACCTGAAATGTGTGGGGGGGTTATTCAAATTTAGTATTTAGAACTCTGAAATTCATGAGAAAGCACAATCTGCCTCAACCTCTGAGGAAATAAGAAATTTTTATACATAAAAGTTTCTTCACTATCACCTCAGTTTTATGAGAAAAGTCTTTTATCTGTATAGCTACATCAAGCTCTTATAGTCACTTTGTATACTACATGGGCTTTCCTTTTTTAATCTAAGGATTTTTTTCAAATTCTTTTACATCAGGCTTTAAGACTTCAAAGTTGTTGTTGTTGTAGTTTTCCTTCACAAATAAACTTTTAACTGCACGCTGCTGACAGGGAACACTTAGCTACTCTTCACAAAGCCACAGCAGCCTCAAATTCACCAGGCTGGCTGCAGTTACTGATTTTTCCCCAGTACTGTGGTCTCTGTTTCTGACTCCAGGAGTCCTTTCCATGTTATGTATAAGCAAACAAGCAGGTTTGTCCAAGAGGTGTCCATTGGCATCAGCACTTTACCAGCTTCTGAAATAGCCCCACGTAAGTACTTTTTAAATGAAGGTCTGGTTCTTTAATATATTATCTATCATCATTAGTTATTATCTTGTATGTAAAGCAACACGTATTCTTTCAAAGTAATTTGCTGATAGTAAAATATACAATGGAAATGTTAAACTGTCTATTTCAAAGGATCTTGTCAGGATTGCACTTAAACACTACAGACCAATGCTCAGATCACAGATCAGGGAAATTATTGTTATAAACCCCAATCAGATAAATGAAAAAAAAAAGGCAGTTCACAGTAACTTTTCAGGGAGTGGAAGAAATGCATAAGGCCATTTCATGTTGATTGTACTTGCTGCTTTTTTTCTTGATATTTCACAATTGTTTCAAATTCAACTCTAGCAAGTGAATTCTCCCATCCTGGCAATATTGATGCAACTACCTTCCAAAACCACCAGAAGACAAGATTTCAAGTGTTCTGCCTCCCAAAAGGTATTTTCTTTAATAAACTTTACTTCTTTGTATCCTATCCCATCTCGGAAGCTTTATTGAACAAGACCTAAAAAATTAGTTCTATACACAGTCTCTAAACTATGGGTTTATATTTCATTATTAAATCAATATCAAGAGCTGATTTTTTTTTTTCATCCAATTAATAGATTGTAAAATCCAGGTTTCATGGAGTTCTATTCTGAAAGAAAAAAAAAAAATCTGATATAGATAGTTTATGGAACACTGGGAAAATTCGTCCTGCCCTTCCTTCCAGCTAAATGAACACCCTCAACCTCCAAATTCAGGACTTCCTGCCAACTTTTCAAATTGGTAATGAACTGATTGCAAAAAGTATTGTTAACAATTGCTGAAATTATGTTAGGTTGGAAACCTGCAACATTTAAAGACATCAAATCGGGCACATTTAGAAAAAACAGAGCCTGAAACAATGAGAGTTTTTGTATTTTGGTATGTTAAACAGTCTAAGGCCAAGGAAGGTTCAGAGGAATAACAAAACATTGCTGTGAAGATAATTACAGGTAAGTGGCCAGGTCATGGATGCCCAGCTGGCCTCCATCCAGAGACGCCACTGGGATCCACAGTGGTGACTAACAGAAACAAGGGGCTGGAAGGTGACCTGGAACTGCAGTTACTACACCAACAAAACCAAACCCAAATGGGCACCAAAACAGAGATAAGCTCTTAACCATAAACCACTGCTTAACAAAAGAGAGCGTTCACAAGCTGAACCAAAGCAAGGTCTAAGTGAAACCTGAAAGTCTAACTGCAAAGCTGGCCCTCAAAACCAAATAAAACACTTAACAAAGCCACTGATCTGCTGAATTCACAAGCATCAGTCTGTAGAAACGGCTGTGTTTAGTTACACATCCCAATTTTAAAAATTCAACAAATTTAATCTTTAGTGTGACCACATCAAGATATTTGGAAAATGAGTTATTACCCAATGAATAAACTACAACCTTGGAGTTAAATATGCCTTACACATTCTTATCACAGATTGGTGACTCCTCTTATACATCCTAACTTCTTTCTCTGGTGGTGTAACTTTGTGCTGAAAAAAATATTTCTACATAACACATCAGGTTTTACATAGCATGTTCTCATTTTTTCCCTAAGACATTATCACTGCCTATTTCATGACATCATATCAATGGAGGTTCTATGTGGCAATGCCTGATGTGGGACACCATTTAAAAGGTAAAATCACAAATAAAGCCCTTCACATGCAATTTAAGCTTAACACGAGTAAAACTCTATCATCTACTCAGGAATATAGACACACTTTGGGTTCTGCTTTTGTTTCATTTTGTGATCTCACTGTGTACAGAGGTATGTAAAATTAGAGCAAGGGATACCCATCCATATACAAAAGAGACCAATTTCTATCCTTCCACCTCTACTACACAGTAGCTGTGCAGAAAATAGCTTCTTAAAGCAAATGTGAATTAATGTCCTGAAACTTGTTTTGAAAAGCCACCCTGTACCAGAGATTCCCAGAGATGGATATACCAGAGATGGATATTTTTATAAAGTGATTGCTTTAAGAGGAGATGATCAGTGGGAATATTAGTAGTCAACTGCCTCTTGCTGCAAGGACTACAGCTGCCCACATTTCCATGAGTGAGACTAATTCAACTAGGTAAATATATTAGAAAAAATTATATAATCAACTAGCGCCAATTTTTCCATATTAACTCCAGTTTACAAAAAGGTTACTTTACATGTACTTTTGTGCAGTTACAAAACTATTTTTCTATTTATTTCAATCAGGCTGTTAATTAAGTTCCGCCTTAGTGCTGTCACTTAAAAGTTTGCTTCACTGGGGTATATATCAATTTTTTCAGTATCCCATTCATATGAGAAAAATTGACAAAACCACAAAAATGTTGGAATGATAAAGGTTGTCAGGGTAACAAACTATGCACAGAGGCAAAAGGGTAAAATATAATTATGCAGATGGCAAAATAAAAGAAGGTAATTTACAACTGATGCAGAAAATTACTGGCATAATAAGCATATCCCATAAATCAGTTAGTTAACAACCTAATTTATTACTTTCTGGAGAAGTGCAAAGACAAAACAGAGACTAGAAATGAGTTTAAGTGCCTCATGTCTTCTTTCAGTAATGCACTTACTAAGGACAACATTAATAGACCAACAGCTCATTAAGTAATTGATGCCACATGATTGCCCCACTCCCCTCCGCCCTAATGAGCAATTACTTCTTCTCATGATTGATTCTTTTCAACTGGGAAAATAGGAAAAATTTTGCCACACAGAAATGGCAGAAGTTCATAGGTGTGAGATTATCAGCTGAGAACCTATTGTTTTTCTACAAACATCAACAAACACTCCTCAGGCCAGACAACTGAGGCCCCTCAGTGCATTCTCACAAGTCCATTGGAAAGCACCATAGAAACTGAGACCTGTCTTCTCTCTGCACACCAACAGGAATGTCTGAGAATGCTTTTTTGAAAAGTTATAGAAAATCAACTATTTTAATAATAATTTACTTAGAGGGATAAAAAAAAATTTAAAAATTGGTAACTCAGAAGGAATGAGCAAAGTCATGGTAGTTTCTGAGCCCCTAACTCTTCAAATTAATCCAGTACAACATAAAAGTTAAATATGTCTCCAAGTCCTACTGGCTTAATGAAGATTCAGTCACAGGTCTAAAGGGGAAATGGAAAAGACAAAGATGATTTTCGTGCAAAGCATGTTTGAGGAGGAGTATAGGTGCTAAATTCAAAAACAAATGCAAGAACACATAGCAGACACAGAGACTATATGATAGCAAGGTGTTCAGGAAAGGTTTTTAATTTCCAAGGAAAAAAGCGATCATCTGCATGGCATACTGATAATACCAAGCAGTAGGGTGGCATAATGCAGCAGTAGATACAAGTAGGGATCCAACATGCAGCCCTGTGACTGGGGTGGTAGAGCTGCAGCATTTGCTGCAAGGAGGGAAGCAGCAGCCTTTGAAGTGTGTATTAAGGTTTCAGAAACAGACTTGGCAGAAATGAGTAACAGGTAACTGCAAGGTCATTTCATTTGTGACATTAAGTCATTAGACTGATTATGTGTCCATCTGCTCTGCTTTGCAAATTGGACTTCCGTGTGCATTAGCAATCATAAACCCAGATATATTGTGACACAGGCTAGGAAACACATGTACAAACAGTCATGAGCAGGGCCCTGAGAGCATTACAGCTACTCAGTGTCATAAACACTAATGACTGTGTGGAGATGCAGAAGAACAGCAAAGCTGGGAGCGTGATCCAAACAGGACGCAGCGCAGATCTCGTGACCTTGGTCTGGCAGAAGCTGCGCGACCAGTAAACAAGAAGAGGAACAAGATGTGAGAGCAAGCAACCACATTTGCACAAGAAGATATTGACAATATGCAGTTGTTTGCAAAACAGAAAACTAGGGAGGAAATAGCCGAAGTGGAAAATGTTAAGCTTAACACTGCTAGACTATATAAGCGTGCTTTGTTACCAATAAACCTCTTTGCATACATCAGCAAAGTCCTTGTCTCAGTCACTGGCAGGTGGTGCCCCGTGTGAGGAGGAGCTAGGATTCGCCTGAATGAGAGTCTGACGGCGAGCCCCACAGGACTGAACTTCTGCTGAGAGGAAGCAGCTGCTGGTGTGAATCCCTTCAGGTTGTGAAGGTGAGCTGTGGGGAACAGCAAAAGGGGCAGTAATGTGTCCACGGAGGAGGAGTCAGTCCATTCTGAACCTTACGGAAAGGCTGCTGGAGAAACACGGAAGGTCTATACCTTCCCACCCTCTTTAAAAGTTGCTCCAATGGACTGCCTCAAACATTAATGGGGTCACCCCAGTCACCATCTTTTCCACTGATTTATGGGATGCAGTGGGGGTAGAGCTTTGGGATCAAGCTACGAAGGGGGAATAGGCTGCCACAGAACTTCTCCCTCCATGGAGAGTAATGCTGGAGACCATCAAAAAGCAGGAATGGGTAGCACACAGCCAGAAATGATCACCCAGCTCATTATCAAGGCACAACAGCAACTCCTTAACTCATCTGGCTGAGAGCCAGGACTAATCTGTATTCCTTTAACAACAATGTATTTTACTTGGTTGTTGCAGGTATCCAAACCACGTCAAGTTGCTCTAGCTCTACCCTGGACAACTGACCATTCACCTGCCATCCCATCCACTTTTAACAGCTAATTTCAATTTACTTTTACAGCCTAAATTCCAGCTCCAAGGGTGTTCACTGACAGCTCTGGTCGCACTCACAAGTCAGTGATTGTTTGGCGGGATGGGAATTCCAGCCAGTGGGAATCCAATATTGCTGTTGTATCGGGGTGCCCACAGGCAGCAGAACTGGCTGCCGTGGTTCAAGCTTTTCACCTTTGGCAAGTCCCTTTGAACTTGGTTACTGATTCAGCACATGTTGCTGGCCTTGTCAAATGGGCCGAAGCGTCAGTGCTTAAAAGCGTTTCCAATCCTAACCTCTTTCACTGGTTACAGCACCTTGTTCACTTACTGGATAACCACAAGAGTGCTTATTATGTAATGCACATTCGGCCCCACACTTCTTTGCCCAGATTTTTAGCTGCTGGCAACAGGCAGGCTCATTTACTTACTTTGCCTGTACATGTTGTCCCTGATTGTTTTGCACAGGCATGGATTAGTCTTAACTGTGCTTGTCTCTGTGCAGTAAAATGTAGCATTACCAAAGCATCGCTCTGACCCTGCCCTGGAACAGGGGCTCCTCTGCTGCAGAACCATGTCCCACTCACCCTCCCCTTTGTTCATGCAGATGCAAGAGTGCTGTGCTATGTTGGCATCAGGTCAGGGGGCCAAATCCATTCCTGCTACCATCACAGGGATAAGCCTGGTGTAGGTGCTTAAGATTCAAGTGAAAGCCATGTTCAAGGAGCTAGAACTCTTCTGGATGTCGAGGAAGGAGAACCCCTCCAAGAGTCATTTAATGGTTTGTATATTATGACAGCTAACAGTTGAATTATTTACAGAGTGAGCAGTTGTACTGTAACAGTATTTTTGTTAGCTATGTACTCATGTCAAGGGAAGCAAAAATAGTACAGTTCCAATGGATATATTTCTATTTGTACACTCAGTTTTTCTCATTCTACCCTAAGGCTATCATTATCTATGGTAACAAAGGAAATTAAAATGATTCCTGCTGCCTCTCTTTATTAATCTTCAATGATTTTTAATTTGAAAGGCTTAATTCATCCTCTCATAAAAAGGATAAAGCAGTAATTCTTAAAAGCCTTCTTTTTTTCAGTCATCCCGTTATGCAACAAATTTCCAAAAACCCCATAGGAATTTCATTTCTGGTACACACTTGCCTGTTTTATCAGTACTCAGAGAATGAACTATGGGCACGAACCTGCACCCATCACCAGCACAAGGAGTGATTCAATACAGCACATATGCATGTTTCTCTATAAGCAAATAACCATGTTGTTTCTTATTCAACAAAGCATTAAAGCAAAAGCTGTTTACTATAAGCTGTGCTCACTGCCAGGAATAATCTTTTTTGTTATTTAAATGAGACTAATAAAGGTAGAAAAAAACATGCTGCCTAGAGTGGTTTAGGAGGAGAACCCAAGTTTGAGGAGCTTTTCTTTGCAATCAGCCAAGAGAAAAGGGGAGGCAAATATGAATTTTGGAAGTCCATCCTGTGCAGCTGGCTTGGGAACTAAAACCCAGGCTGAACTAACCCCTCAAACAGAAATCACTGCCTGCTGAGGGAGGTCATGCTGGGTGCCAGAAGCAAAGCTTTCCACAGTCTCTCTAGAGATCTGCAGTCACAATTCTGACCAAAAAGCACTCGCCATCCCCGTCCTTAGCCAGGCCTGTCACATTGCCCCTTCCCACACTGGTCTTCGGGGTCAGCACAAGCATCTGCCTTGGTCACTTCAGAGCCAGGTGGAAAACAAGTGAAGAATTGAAAAAATAAACCACTCCCCACCACCCCAGCTTAGGAGTTGAGGTAGTTCTGAACATTTCACCAATCTTCATTAAATACACTGCCCTGTAGCATTCATTAAATACACTGCCAAGCATGAACTGAAGTTCGAGTGGCACATATACCCCAAACTACTCTTCTCCTGCAAAGTGGTATTTGAGTAACACACAGAGAACAATGGAGTATGAGGACCATTAGCTATGCCTGGTCCTTCATGTATACTGCATTTCCTCATGACACTTACCACAACACACTTAGTCAATCTTTTGGAAATTTTTTTTTATATGTATTAAAAATTTTGGATCACAACAAAAGTTTGGAACAATTCTCCTCTGGCTACAAATAAGCAAACTGCCCTATCCCTGGGTACAGGAGCCATGAAGTATGGAAGGCAGGTCTGAGTCCAAATCAGAGGGGGCAGGGGGAGGACACACCACCTTCCAACTTTAGAGGGGAAGGTATGTGTAACAGAGGCTGGTTTTAACAGGCAGGGTAATTGCCTCCAACAAATACCTGCAAGGATATTTATTTGCAAAATTCAGATATTCTGATTCATCCACCTTTCCCACTGGAAATGTTCCATTATATATAAACACCCACATATTTTTTTATACACACATCTTCTGCAGACAAAGAGAAGAGAAGCCTTAAGGCTGGGTCTGTTTTTGAAGTAGAGGAAAGCAGAGTCAAGTCTGCACTCTAAGAACAGCAGAGTTTTGACCCACACTGGTAATTGACCTCAACACAGGTCACCCTGTACGCTCAGCTGCTGGGCTATGCCAATATTGGCTGGAGTTACTTCTTTGAACAGAACAGCTAAGAAAAGCTTCAAGTTCAATAAACTAGCTTACATTTCATTTATCTATGTTGAATGAAAAAAAAATATTAAAAACCCTGACCCAATTATTTCACACATAAAAGGAGCCTTTGTAGCAGGTGTAATATTCCCAAGAGGTGGTTAATGAGAAACATATATCAGAGCCTAACTGGAATGAGGCTTTGATGTTGGCTCGATTATCTGTTGTGCCACTAAAGAAAAAGATCTCAAGGGAGAGAATGAGCAGGCATTCCACCTCTGCTGTGGGATGCTACAGTCAGATAGAACACAGCTTCCTGGGCTGTTGTATTCAACCCACAGGCAATCACACACCAGGACACCCACAGGTTCCCCCAGTTCTGCCCATAAAGGACCCACCTCCAGCTAACCATGGGGAGCTTTCATTCCAGGGGGTTTACTTCAGCACCAAACCCTGTCAGGTTACACAGTCCTTAGGATAAATTAGACAACATTCACAGCTGAGGTGGAAATAAAATACATTTTAAAAATCCAGTGTCTGAAAAATATAAAGTAGGTTTTTAGTTTTTCCAGGACACTGAACTTACCGGAACCAAGAGGATGTAAACAGATTTCTAAGAAATGTAACTTTCAGAAGAGTTGCCTTAATCAGACAGTCTTTAAAAATGCACAGTGACAGGGGATATACGTGTGAAGGCCATTTGATCAGGATAAGCACAGCACTACTGCACAAAATCATCATGGTTAACCAGAGGACCACCAAAAACTCCTTCTCCTTTCCAAAAGAAGAGGGAACTTCTTTTGCCTTGGGCTCTCCAACTTGCTTAAATTTAACTTTGCCATCTTTCCTTCTATTACTTGACTAGCACAGTGAGAGATCTCCCACTTCGATTTATTGTAGCCACAGGAACAGGAGCAACTATAAATTCACATGTCTTTGTGCATATAGCAGTAACCACAGCAGGAAACTCATCTTTACAATAAAACCTTTCCAAACTCAAAATACAAAATAGCCACATGCTTCACATGCAACATCCTGGTAATGAAAGAGGTAAATGACTGAAAACTGTAACAGACAAGAAATTGTACATTCTTTTTTTTAAATTTAATCCTATTTGAAAAGCCTACAAAAACCCCTCCAAAACACAGCTTCCTATCACTGTATCAGAACAACTATTTTTCAAATGCAATGGCATCTGAAAGACTAAAAGTATTTTCTTGTTTCAGACTCAGAAGTGATTTTCATACTTGAGTACATTACTACTGCTTAACAAGGGAACAAAAGCATTTTCTGAGTGAACATGTAATTCCCTGTGTGACAGCAAGTAAAAGTGAACCAAGCCACCAGCCCCCAGGAGAGCTGGTAGGGCTGCCATGCTCCAAGACAGTTCTTGAACATTTCCCATAAATCACCAGCATTGTGCCATGCTTTTACGCACCTACTGCAAAATAATTCAAATCTCTGCATTATATCTATTTGTACTTGAACCTGGCTTAAGTTCAGGTAAGTTTGGGAGGGTCGTACTTGCTAAAAACATGAATAGAGTATTAACACTCACTCACGGGCGGCTGAGGTTTAAATTTTAAAATAAACGAAAATTGATGGCATGGAGGCAAGGGGCAGGAAGGGAAAAAGAGAGGAGGACAAGGAAAAGAAATGAGCTTTGTGCAGCAGAACCTGATGAAAAACTTGCCACCGAAGCATCAACTTGAAACACCCACACCTGCCCTGTCAAACCCTGTTTAGGAGCTGTACACAGAAGTGTCTAATATTGTACTCATCATGGACAGTGCTGTCCAACAAAAAAATGAAATGTGTGCGTTGATTTTTCATTGCAACAGGAATGTGCTTTGATCTGTTTCTCAATGTATTTGAATGATCCTTGCATAGAGGTCTCTTTCCTGTGGTGCAATGTAAGAAAAAGCAGTTTGAAACAGAGAATACCAGAATTAAAATCTCCCTTTATGTACACAGTTTCCAGCAGTTTTGCAAACTTCCTACACAGTTCAAACCCAGTCTAGACACCGATGCTCTACAGAAGCAGGGAATGCCTATACTGGTTTAAGCTTTGATCCTCCTGGCCAATTTGCTAACAAGGGAGCTGACTGTTGCCTGACTGCCTTTATGGATGTGTGTGAACCCCACTGGCTGGTCCAGCTTAAGCAACAAGAAAGATTTCCAAATGTGCCTGTCAAGGGACCACAATGTTTTCACTGGAAGAGAAGAGGCTTTCACCTCAGAGCCCCATATGATACAAAGCTTCAACAGTTTTCCAGTCTTGCATACTCCCAAGCCTAGAATCACACCCCTTCTTAGTACCAGATTCATTTGCAGACTGTGTTAGCCAAGGAGAAAAGGTACAGATGACTCTTCTTGAAGACTGAACACCTGAAATTTTAATGTCCCTTTCATAAAAAGTAGCAACTTGTGATGCAGGTTATCAGTTGTTTTAACATACCATAGAGGTGCAACCTAAACCATTCACAAAAGACCAGGATCAAGATTACAAATGTAACACCAGTTTAGTCTCAATCTTCATCGACACAACTGGGCCATCCTGAGTCTGATCTGAGTCCACTTCATCTTTTACAGAGATTAAACTGGATTCAACTAATGAGGACCTAGTCAATTTTCTGATTTGTTTTGCTCACTAATTCTGTACATTTTAGATCTTGCTCTAGAAGTCTTAGTTTCTTCTGTGTGCTTTTCACAGTAGAATTAAAGACAACCATCCAAAATAATTTTTGCAAAAAGCACTCTTTAATGCAATTGCTCTTCACCAGCTTCAGTACAAAGTCATATGAGTTAATTTGTGGCTCTTTAACATAAAGGCTGTTTAATTTGACTGAGTTGACTTTGCAATGAAGCAGAAAAGATCACTGCATGATCCATTCTGCAAGGATGAGATGACACAGCTTTCAGTATACGAAAAATAAGAAGCTGATAAGAAAATGAGGAAAAAGGCAGCATTATCTGAAGTACTGCAGCTGTTCCTAGACTGGACAAATATATTCCATGCCAACTGCACTTGAGCTTTCTTTTCCAATTGCTCCTCAAACTTACTGTACCTTCATGACAGCAGTCTCAAGAACAGGAATAATCTGAGGCCCGTACAATCATTTCCCCATCTCTCCCTAGAGTATCTGTCATTAGAAACTCAAGTGTTTTCAAAGCAAACATGGCCCTGGTTTGTGCCACAGCTACAAGTGTCCAGAAACTGAAAGTGGTTTACCAAAAAACTTATGAGAAATTTTGGGTTAAGTCAGTGGACTCACCATTGTTGAGGAGCTCACCGGAGAAAGCCAGGCAAGGAGCCCATTACCTCGAGCAGAACCCAGCTGGCTGAGGGCACATCTGCCTTGTCCTGCACCTTCTCACTCAGTATCCATCTTCCACATTCTGCAAGAAACAAGGCAAACACCTTATTTCAAAATTAAATGATTTGACATACAATTTTCTTTCCTCCAATAACAGGTCAGCACTCTACACCAAATAAACCATACCTTGTTTGACAGCTGTAAAATTACTACAACCATAAGCACTGTCCTAGTTTCCTCCTATTTATCTGTTCCTTTACCTGTTCCATCTGCCTTAAAAAAAGGGAAAGAAAATGGTTTAGCTGTACCATTTTCCAGATTTTTAGGTGCTTGACTTCATAACATTAAAGGGGATTCTTTCCATGCCCATGTTTTTTATGCTGTGTCCACTTAAAATTATATATTTAAAGCATTCATTGTTTGGATGTTGCTATTAATACATTATCTAGCTCCAGAGGTCTACAAATTACAACTCATATTTTCAGGTCATCTCTTTTAATAAACCAAAATATTATTTTATGAGGCACAATTAAAAGTCACCAAATCTGACAAATGTGATAACTCTATACTCACAACCTTATTATAATTAAAACAGAAATATTGACATGAAAAACTGATATCCAACATTCTCGATAATCTCTAATTAATCTATTTGCAACGGCTTTTTATCGTTGTCTAGTAATGACTGCACTTCTGTTTAAAAATGAATACATTTTGTAATGCATCCAATAAATCTGAAATTAGAAACCACACACCAGGCAGGAACAAAAGGCAATTCAGTGAGTGCAAAGCCCCAGGCTACTGCCATGCCACTTTTTCTGAGGTGCTTTTGAAATGAGGGTCCTGCAGCTGCAAGGAGATGCTGCAGGAACTCCTGGAATACCAAAGCTGGTTCAGGAGGGCAGGAGGTGGCCGGGATGAGCACTCAGAGACAGGGAGCAGGCACAAATCATCCTGAAGTGCGAGCTGCATCGCTAATTATCGAATTACGGTTTTGGTCAGTAATTATAGGATGCAAATTTTTGCTTTTAAGATCATTTCAGTTGCAAAGCCAGGAAGGCCTTAGCACTGGTACACCTTTCATCTGTTAATTGAGGTCATTCTGCTCCCGGACCTCTTCACTGCACATTCTGAGTGGTGTGTTAACAGAGCTAGGTGAGCAGTACTGACGAGCTGTCCGGGGGATAGGGGATCCAGGAACAGACTCACTACAATTAGGGCATTACAAACAGCCAAGACAATTCATGGGCCATCCTGAAGATACTTGTTTTCATGTCCAGCAGCCTGCTGAGACACCAAAGCAGCTTTCTTACCACAGCAGTTTCCTGGTTCCATGGAGTCAGGTGTGCACTCAGGAATAACACTGCTTATGGGAGATGCACCTAAGTACATGAATTTCTCTTCTACAACCTCATTCTATCACATAAAACTTCCAAGTGAATACTTCCACTGCAATGTATTTCCCCATGGCCACTGATAGAACTCTTTGAGGATCTCCAAGTAAAATAAACAAATCCATTGTGGAGCAATTCAGTATGCTAAGCATGAACATCGCAGACCAACTTAAAATACATTTATGATTCCTTTTGGAAAGAAATGGAGTTGTAATTGAAATTTTTTCATTCAGTGTCCTGAGAGATGGAGTTAACTCCTTTATGGGTGACTTATACTGCAAACAACAGACTCCAGCTCACACACTGAGCAACAATGTATGCATTTGGAAATTTAGATTGATTTTAAATGGGACTCTTACTTGCAGATGAAAACTTTCAGTGGAAATTTTACAGATCCACACACACCTTTCCTGAGAATCTCCATAACCAATATATAGGAACATGATCCTAAGGTATTAGGACCTATGCCAGAGTGTAAATTTGCAAGTTGCAACAGGATGTCAAACCCATTTCTGGTCTACCTCTGCACACAGAGCCTTTATACATCCCCCCTTTTTCCCTCTAGTAAGAAAAACCTAATTTAAGCTAATTTGAGTATGTTTCCTACCTATAAGGAAACATACATGATATAAGTTCATTGCAAGTTCCAGTAAGGAAAGAACAACACACGGTCTTGAGCAACAGGAGGAAGAAGACTCCAACAGTTTAACAGAATAGCAATGTTTTAAGAAGGGAAAACTCCACTGTCTACCTAAGATAGTACCATCCATTCAGACTTACCTGATCAACAAAGAGTTATTGAGCAGTCTAGACATTTGTCTGAGGCAGTAATTTGCCTGCCTACTCCAAGAGACCTGCAGGAGTTCCTAAAGATTTTTATGGACATCTTTTGTTACCCCTAGAAAATGTATTTATCACTTTTACTGTGCTGCTCTTCAGCTGCAACCTCAAATTTGCACAGGAACAGAGGAGTCTGTAAGTAAGAGCTCTGAAGGCCAATCTGAACAGTGCATTTCAGCACTCACAGGTGGGAAAAGCAGGCCATCGAAAGCATCACTGCAGCCACAGCACTCCCAAGGAAGAGGAATGGGAGCCCATGCAGCACCTCTTTCTCTCCCAGGGTCATACGGGACCACTCTGGCTCAGCAGTGCCCTGGTCACCGTGTTAGACCATTTAGCCCAAAGCACAGAACAGGGTTACTTAAAGAAATATACAGAAAATATTATACATAAGACGTATATGTATGTATGTATATATGTGAATATATATATATGATAAAATTGTAGGGTAAAAATCAGGATCCCTGAACAAGCAAGGAAACAATTTCTCAGGAGGAGAGACTAAAAGTTGGATGAAATGAGTGTCAGGGTGAGGAGGAACTGGTATCCATGTGGAAAAGAGACCATGAAATAAAGTTTCCAGTGAGATGGCAAGCTGAGAGAAATATTTATGACATGCAATTCATCATGCAGCAAACCCATCTCAGAGGGTGGGAGCATGTGAGAGGACCAAAAAAGCATTGCCTGAGCCTTAAGGTAGCAGAGTAGCACTGCAGAGTGGTACAGCTCCCATGCTGACACTTCCCAAAGCAATTTTAAGAGCAGACAGCTCCTCACACCACCAGATTCCCTACAGTGTCTTGCTGGAGCAACTGGAGACATACACACATCACCCTCACTTAAGCATCCACCTGCCAGAAAAGCTGTGTCAGGTGAGCAACAGGCAGGAGCAACTCATGCCCACAGTGATTTGTAACAAGCAGGACACAAACAGCCCTGGCACAGACTGCAAGGCTCTTCATTAAAAGTCTTCTAGTTGGATTCAGGGAAGCATTCCCATCTGTTCTTGCACTACAAATCCTCATCAACTCTTGCTGAGCCAGGACACAGCAAATTTACCTTACAATGTCAGAAGGATTAAGAAGCAGGATTCATTTTATGCATTCATGGGCCAGGAGAGGACTAGAAAAAAAACAGAAGAAAGATCCTTCATGCTCCAATAAAGGCCTTTTTCAAGATGTCAAATGCACAGTAGGCTATTTTCCTCCGTGTCCCTGCATGGGAGAGAAGTGCCAAGCACAGCCTCTCTTTCCTGGCTGAGTTTAAAAGCTCACCTCACAGTTTGATTTTCACAAGTGTTAAACCAGAAGACCAGCCCTGATGGTCACAGTGCTTTGGCATGTGCTCCTGGTTGATCTTGGTGGCTTCTCCAGGACTTTGTTGAGTGCAAACCCTGCCTGAGGGTTTTCCCCAGATCGACGAAAGGAGCAGCTCAGTTGCTTCATCTCTTCTGCCTCATAACAGCCAAGGAGAAAGAGACATTTGTGCAGACTTAGTAGGGGAAAGTCTTAATCCAAAACAAAGGTATCTCAAGGATAAGTGTGGGAGATCTGGGAATAGGGGAGTCATTTGTTCTTCACCAACAATTATTGGCTATGAATCATTTACAAGGAGGATAATGAGACACTGGAGAGTGTGATACTGAATTGAAAATTATAGTCTTGATCTTTATCCTTTCCCATTTTCCAACTTAATAAAATTCCATGGGATTTTCCTAGCTAGGAGAAGCCCTTGCTGCTAATTAAATTATCTTTAAACATTTGGAGGTAAGACTAAAATATTTGGAGAACTAACACACAGGAGGAGAAGGCAGGAGAATAACAAGCCTCAACCAAGACACTATTATTTCATGTTTTTGCAACTACCAAATCCATTTCTACATGAAAAATACAGTTTTAGGAAAATATTAGTTTTAATAATGTATATTTTTATGGGAAATCAAGACCAAATAATCTTGTTTCAAGCAGTTTGAATCAAAGCAAATTGCATCTGCTGGGTGGGATGCTAGGAAGAAATTCTGCTTTGAATTCAGCTATGAACAGCTGCCTCTTACAAGCTGCAGAATGGAACTGCCACATCCTCCTATCACATACACAGCATCAACTTCTAGAGCTGACCGAAAACTTCCCACAGGTTCATTATCATTCAGCTATGCAGAATTCCTTATAAATTACCTCTCCATGATGAAAGCTTGTTAGTGGCAAGTGAAACCAAGTCTCAGCAGAGAGGTGAAGACTTCCCAGAGGATGCAGCACAGCACCCCTTGCTCTCACAGGGAACTTGCAGGAAGATGCCCAAAGCCAAGTGGGTCTGAAATGCTGCTTTTCCTAGGCTGAAGGCCTTCTTTTGAAACTTTCTAAGTTCTACAAACTTCTGTTCCAAAACACAGCATCCTTTTCTCCAGGGAGAACCAGGTCCTGGGGAAATGTTTCACTTGGAAAGACTAAGTTTCATAATTTCTAAAATGCTTTTTACTTCCTCTGCCCCAAAGGAGTTAAGAAACTTCCTGGCAGTGGTCCAGCTACAAAGCAACAAACCACAGCTCTGTGCACATGTATTTATATATTCTTCCCAACTAAATTCTCCAGGTCTCACTGGTTTATGTATGATGTTTGCTTCAAAAAATTTCTTCGGCCCTCATCTACTTTCACTGCCTAGTAAGAAGAAATTAGGCACCACATCACTCTGCCCCAAGCACTGAGTTTTAGAGAAGCTGCCAGTGGACCTGAAGACATTCCCTGCCCACTCCTAGGGTATGGAGACAGATTGAAGTCAAAGCAGTGTTGTTCCTGCACAGGGCCCACCTGAGTTGAATCACTTCCTACTCCACAAACAGCAGCAGTGAGTGAGGATGATGTGAAGGAGGCAAGATCAATCTAAGTTTTTTTCTTTTACATAAGCTTTAAAAAGAACACATCACCTGAAAGATCCCTCTAGCATTTTAAGTGCCATGAGCTTCTCTCCCCTTTCCCTGCTTCACTCAGAATTCACATTTGTCTTATGCTGTATTAACACCACAATTTGATGCAAATCAAATCAGTTTATCTACTGTGCAAGATGAATACATGTCCTGCAAACAGAAGTCTTTTCAACAGGTTATTGAGGGAATTTTTAAGACCTTTCTTCATCTTCCTGCTCTTGACTCAGTCTTAAGGTGGCATTTAGAAGCACTGATTGTGACTTATAAGTACCGAGTGGTATTTAGGTTGCAATTACACTCAAGGCCTGATTTATGTATTTATTTATTTTTAACCTTGGAAACCTTTTCCCTTTGATTGCTCCCTGCAGCTGAGTGTCTGCCTGGCCTGTTAACTCTGATCCTATGGCTAAACTGGTTCAGTTCTCACCATCCAGCACTGCCAGCACACATCCACCAGACAAAAGGACTGCACTTTTTCCTGCTGCAAATATAAGCTTTCAGGGGTCAGATCAGTCTATGCAAAGTCACTGGAAGACTAGGCTTGAATTCTTCCCTCCACGGCTTCTACTTCAGGTTTCACATCTATAAAGAGAAACTGATGCAGCATCCCAAGGCCTAAGGTTTCCACAAATGGTCAAGTTATGCTGCTAGGACAAATTCTTATATTTCCTGTCTTTTTTGGTATCTGTGGGGTAAAGGAGCAGAATCATTAATTTGAATTTCTTCATATTGGTGTAAACTCTGAAAATTTCTCACTTCTCTTTTCTTGCTTTCTTTCTGCCTCTTTTGAGGATTCCTAAGTGATAAAAAATTGTAGTCTTGTCTCTCCTTACAACAGCTCTAGTCTGTTTTTTTTCCATCAAGGTGACATCATTGCAGACTGTGCAGTGCACAAATAACAAATTTAACTGAGATCAACAATACTGTTCCATTAAAGTTTATGGGCTTCTGACAAGGATGAGAGAAGGCATTCCAGCCTCACCTGAAGTGTGTATAGGCACTAACTTGACCCCATTGAGGACAGTGTACTTGTTTTTCTTTTTGCTCAGAGGGCTGGCATGCCCCTGGCAATGGTTTTGCCAGCAGAACATCCTCCTGCCTCCTGTGGAGATGTGGCAGCCTCCTCTTCAGTGCTCCATGTGTTTTCCATGCAGTCCACTTCACCTGAAGGTCAGCTCTTTGTTTTGTCTCCATGTGGAATCTGTGCATCCTTCTGCAGGTAGTTATTTTACTTGAGACTTCAGCCAGTTCAGGAGGATGGAGAAGTGGCTGTGAGGAATAACCTAGCCTGTGCTAGGGAGATTTTTGTACTAGAGTTCTCATTGAAGGTACTGGGATCACAATTACTCACATCCCTGGCATGGGTTACAGATGTGACTCTGGGTTCTGTTGCTGCTTTATCAAGCTGGTCCCTGGAGCCCTCTGCTCCTCCACACCACCTGGCAAACATTCCCTTCCCTATGGGTGCTAATCTGCCAGCCTTGAGAGTATCTACTTTTTCTGCAGTGCCTTCTTTTGAAGTGTTATCTTTCCAGGTATTATCTTCCAGCTCCTTTACCCCTCCATCTTCTGGCCTGCTAGTCACTGTGTTTATACAGATTTTATTGATACTCCTTTTAGATCCCTTCCCAGCCGAGGCCATCACAGAAAATGCATTATATACATACACACTGGTGCTGGTTTAGGCTGGGGTAAGGTTAGTTTTCTCCACAGTAGGTAGGCTGGGCTGTGTTTAGGATTTGTGCTGGAAGCAGTCTTGGTACCACAGGGATGTTTTGGTCAATGCTAAGCAGAGCTCACACAGAGCCAAGGCCTCTTCTGGCCCTCACCCAACCCAACCAGCGAGGGGCTGGGAGGGGACACAGCCAGGACAGCTGACCCCAAGTGACCCAAGGGATATCCCAGACCATGTGGGGCCATGGTCAGCACACAGAGCTGGGGGAGGAGAAGGAAATGGGGACATTTGGACACCTGCTTGTCCATGGGAAGTAGGGAATTAATTCCTTGTTCTGCTTTCCTTGCATGTGCAGCTGTTGCTTTACCTATTAGACTCTCTTTATCTCAGCCCCTGAGTTTTCTCACTGTTACTCTTCCAGTTCTCTCCCTCATCCCAGAGGGGAGGCGTAAGCAAGCAGCCCTGTGGCCCTGAGCTGCTGGCTGGATTTAAACTATGACAATCCCCTACTCAGCACTCCTGGGGCTCTCAGGGATCAAAGACTTTTTGGCCCCATCACCTGCCCCTCTAGAAATAAAATCCACAAGGAGGCCTGGTAAGTAGGGAGCCACCCTGGGCATCCTCCCTTTCCTTCCTGGTGGCTTTGCAAAATGCCTCACCCCCAAAGACCTCTGCCAAGGTGCTGCTTCTTCAGTGCCTGAGGGATACCACACATCTCCTGCTCATCCTCCACCAAGACTGCACCTCTGGGAATGAGCACTTAGATCACAGCCCCATTTTTTACTACTTTTCCACGGAACCTAGACTACAAAAATTCTGTGCTATGCCAGTTTGGACCCTGTGTTAGAGTCTTGTTTACACACAGGTAAAATGAAATTGTTATGGATGTGTTATTCTGGCTTCCAATTAGCATGCTTCATTCTATGACATCCTTTAGGAGTTGTAAAAGGATGACTGTTGCCAGATGAGATATACCACATCATGGCTAATATCCAGCTGTCCAAAGCAACATAAGACAATAGGATCATAACAGAAATGAAAAATATAAATATCTTCTAAAAATCTGAAAATAGAAACTATATGTAAGCTTCATAAAACATGTATGAGGCAGTAAAATCCTTCTGCACCTAAAAATTTTCAGGCCAAGACTTCTGTTTGAATTTGAATCCTTTGGTTTTTTGTTATGCCTTCTCCTCTTCCTCCCCTTTCTTTCTTCTCTCTACCTACGAGGTTTGGCAGTGCCAAGATATCATTTTGTTTGAAGAAGTATTGAAGTTTAGAATAATTTTCTAACCTAAGTTTATCAGCATTTTCCAACTTATATTTACTGCTCAGTATCCTAAAGTTTACTCAAATATAGCTGCAGATGAAATGTGACACAAAGCATGGGAAAAATGGGAGGGACAGAAATCTCCAAACAGTTTCTGTCCCTGAGTATAAAATCTATTTCTGGACTGAGAATAAACAGAGGACCTAAAGAAACCTATTCCATGGTCAGAAAGCAAAGAAGGTGGCAGAGAACAAGGAAAACTGTTGTGTCTCAGCTTGATTTTTAGAGTGCCAAGTGGCAGCTCTGCAGCAGCCCCGCAGGCACCCCGCGTGCTGTCCCCAGGCCGACGCCAGGCGCGAGTCCAAGGGGACAGCAGGGATGGGGGTGACCAGGGGCTGGCAGAGGCCACACTCCTGGCCTGCTTTTGTGCCAAAGGTATCCTGCTAATGATGCTCACCAAGCCTGAAAAAAACCCAACTCTTTGGGGTGGCTTCCTCTTCTATTTTCTTGTTCCAATTAAATGTTTCATTTTGATTTGAAGTGTACAGCAAACAACGAACAAGAAGAGAGTGACAAAATATCATAAGGTCCTGTCTGTGGACAGTAGAGACTTCTGATACAGCTGACCATCCTGTCTGTAAAACCAGCTAAGATTTCCATGTGTTTCCTTATCACAGCCATGCAGACAGTTTGCCAAAGGCTACTGTAATTTCAAGTACAGAACCATACACTTCTGACATACTTATGAGAAATATTCTTGTCATAATGCATCTCTATATTTATATTTAGCATGCCAAACTGTAGAAAATAACTATTTTTAAAAAACTATGCCTGCATTTCTGCTTGAAATCTAATCTCTGCAATGGAGATAGTTCCTCAACAAGGCAAAGGGAAGGTGGATGTTTTTGATATTCTCTCCCTCCTGTTTTTAGCTCTTTAAAATGCTTTTGTATGGGGATATGATCAGGAAGATGTGGATACAACTCAGACAGCAGATACTCCATAGCTGAAAAATGAGTATGAAATAAAATTAAAGAATTTATATAATGAATAGAACTTGTATTCTGCTAATATCTATTCTGTTGAGAAGCACAATGATCCCAATCTGTGTCATGGTAACTAGGACTTACTTCTGAGATTTTTTTCCAACTTGCTTTATTTATATCTACATTAACTGAATAGCAGTATATCAGGATAAATCTCAGACTCTCTGCCATGAGTGGATTAACCTTCCTAATTACTGATCAATTTTTCTTTCAGCTCATTTCTCATTCCAGTACCCTGTGATTTTCCTAACTCAGACAATATGGCCTTTAAATGTCAAATCACAAGTACATGGGAAAAAACGGGCATTTGATAAATCTAAAAGCTATCCATAAAAACACTGGGCAGAAAGTGGCTGACTTACCAAATTGCCCTCCTCCCCCTCAACTGCAGGCATGAAGCTAGAAGAACACATGTCTCAGACACACTTTTCAAGATAAAATGACCCAGGAAAGATAAATCAAAATAAGTCCCATCACCACGTGGTTGATCATCACAGCCACTGAGGGCACAGTCTGGAGGGCACCACTTGACCAGAGCAGCTGTACAAGCTGGAGATATCTCTGTGGCCAGAAATGACTGAAAAGAAAAATACTTGCCTTTTCATTCAGCTTTGGTTATAGCCCAGTGATCTGATTTCAGAGTAGGAATAATTTAGTGCCCATAAATGGGTGCCCTACAAACACAAGGCATTTATTTTTCTAGTTTTATTTTGTGTGGACACAATTAACCTCCTGCTGGGATAGCCAAGTGGGGCATCTTCTCCAGCAGCTTACTCTTCTGAACTGATTTATACAAACTGCTATGAAAGGAAGGGGAGGAAAAACAAAAACCTCACTCAAAACCCCTGTCAACTCACAAAAAGAAGTCCCCTAAGCCAACAAAGTCCCTCAGCATAAAGAATGCAGACAACTAGACAACTTCATCACTGTTAAATTCAACATATAATACAGGCTTTCCTTAATACTTAAAAATAAATAAGTAAAGAAGCAGCACAAAGCATATCTCTTCAGCTCAACAAATAAAGCACATATTGTCCATTTTGAAAGGCCACACTGAACATCCACTACCATTACCAAAAATCATTGTCCCAGAACACTAAAGTTTCAGTAGAAAAAGCCATCTATGTCAGAAATGTTTTAAACTTGCATTAAAGGAGCTACTATATGTTAGTTATTTTGCAGACCGTTCCCAAAGTTTTTGTCTGTATTCATTATATAACAGTTTACTCAAACTCAATTTTAACATTTTTCCTTTGTCAGTATAAGTGTTCTTTAATATTAAGGATATTAAGGATCTCTGGGTGGCATTTATTTTGGAACTTTGATTTCCTCTGTTGTTTTTATGAGAAAAATTTCGTCAGCATTTCCTGAGACCTGGGAGGTTATTTTGACAATTTGCGTTTTCCTTAAAATTTGTAAGGAGAGACAAGAGACGTGAAAGACACCTGTCCATCTGGCTAAGCTCAACCATATAGCACGGTAAGAAAAAGATCTCACATGAGGAAAATGAAATTGCCATATAGAAACTTCCACTTGGTTAATTTAAAGCATGGGTTCAGGTGCTAAACAGGGCTTCCTCTAGGGAGAAAAAATAAAATGAAGAATAGGAAATGTAATAGACAACGTATAGTGTTTGTTCATCAAATTTGAAATAACTTGAAACTGCTTAAGTTGCTAAAAAGTTGCTATGCCGCAGCACTCGGTTAAGTAAACATTCGGTTAAGATTGCCATAAAAGGGCACTTGCAAAACTGGTTTGGGTGAAGATGCCTCAAGCTACCAGGAGACAAACAGCGCAGAGGAAGACCTACGGCCCTCATCCCACGACCACCAGGAGGCAGAAAAAGACCCCCTAGCAACAGCCAGCCCAGGCGCAATAACCAACCAGAACCAACTGCCACGTCAACCCAGAACTGCAACCTAAAAAAAGGGGAGCCCCTCAGCACGAGAGGCGCGCGCCGTTGGTGGAACAGAGATTCCCCGGCCGCCCAGCGCCGTTTTGCTTGTTCAAACCCCTTGCTAATTCAATAAAATTATAACCCTGAATTGGCCTGTGGGTTTTATTGCCTCTATTTATAACAGGAAACAAACTACTGATGGGGAAAAAAGCCAACCTGCTTGGACAGACTATTTTTGCATGCAGGGAAGCAGGAGCAGCTACCCTGTGATTTACAAGTGCTGTAAGTTACCAACCCCAGAAAAACTTGCTGCTGGTCAGAGAAGTATTCTGCTCAGCTCCTTTCCATATGGATGACATGGGAGTACCCAGCCTGTGCCCCTCAGCTCCCAGCAAGCCCCCAGTGGAAGAGGAGGCAGGAGCAGCTCAGCTGGACCCCGCGGAAAGGCGCTGCATGGGGCACTGGCCCCTCCCATCCCACAGCCCGGCTCCTGCACCCTGCGGGGCTGGAATGCCGGGGCGGGACTCCACAGCTGCAAGAGCTGGCTGCCCCCATAGAGCAAATGTTAAGCACGTTACTGCAAAAAATCAATACCTGCAGAGGTTAAAAGAAAGGCTTGAAAATCACTGCTTAGAGCCAGTAAGACATTAAGTCCAAACTCAATTTATTTTTGAAATTAGATTTGTCAAATGCAGCAGGTTGTATTTTAGCCAGCTCTTATACCCGGGCGTTTTCTTTCCACCTGCAGATCTTGCAGAAGGCAGACAACAAAAGCAGAAGACAGCAATGCTGCTACCTCAGTTCATAGGCACTAGTTCCCAATAACTCATTTATTGATCACAGAAGTAGTAAATGTCTGTCTATCCTTGAGAAGAGACAACAACAACACAGAAGTCCTCGCAAAATGATTAATGAGACAATACCGTCACCTAGGTAAAGCTATAGGAACACAGAGTATTTACATGCAGTCACAAGATGAATGGACCCTTCTTTATGAGACTCTCTTAGCTTGGCTGTAACACGGCAAGCTGTGAATCCCAGCTTTGATAAATTAACATCCAGATCACAATCCACAGCAAAAAGGATTTGAAACAGCAGCATGGAGCCAGGTACAGAACATAAATCAGCCCCGTTTCTTGGGCATCAGGAGCCAGTAGGTGCTAGGCAGAAATCCTGCCATTATAAATGACTCGAGTTAAATACAGTGTAAGGCATTGCCTGACACCCAGAGAGCTGTTCACACGTCCCGGTAAAGCACTACTACTGCCACTATGCAGCACTTTACACATACCTTGCATACATGAACTTGTAAGTCTCAGGTCAGATAACGGAGAACAGCGATTTACAAAGTATGGATTTATCTTTTAGTATGGACAAAGCACTCCAGGGAGTATTTCCTTCTCAGCAGAAGAGTAGGGTAATTTCACAGACAGACAAAACAGACAGAAGAGACAAAAAGGCTTTTGAAGATAAAAGGGCTGAGAGTTCTCCTTTCTCCAAAACCAGCCTGACAGTGCAGTGCAGAGAGAGGCATTGCCTCCTCAGCTCTGCTGCAACTCCTGAAGGAGCTCCCACTTCCCATTTAAATGTTGATAAAGTAAAAAATAAAATAAAGAACTTAAAGAAATGTAACATTACCACTAAAAACCACTTTGTCCTTCACAAATGAACCCTTCCAACATAGTCTATCCCTGTACCATATGGACATGTATCTGTTTTGATCTCTTTTATGTATTTCTAATCTACAGTCAAGCAGAATTGCCTCCCAGGATTTGACATTTGTACTAAGAGATGGTAGAATTTTACTTATACTACTTAAAAGTAATAATACTTTTTTCCATTTCCTGCTTCTGAAATGCAAAATTGCATATAGTACACACAGTGTCACATTGTTATCAGTAATTGTACATTTTGCTACCTCAGCACCTCCAGTAAAAACATGTTCCCTAAACCGCATTTAGATATATGAGTTCCAGTGCAATGAAGGAGCAAAGTGTCTGTGCTTTAAAAATTATCTTTAGAACTTTGTTGGAAGGAATACCCAGACTGTAACTCTCCTCCATACCTCTATGATTCAATAAGGTAGCTGGGTCATAAATTAGTTCTTAATGGTATTTTGCTTAATTGAAAAAAAGACAATTCCATTACTACAGACAATAACCTAAATCCACTGATACAAAATGACTTCCCATTCAGTTATAAAGAACTGAAAGACAACAGTTAAGCTTTAAAATGGGAATATATTTGGAAGATATTCCATTAAAACAGTAGCATTGATGGTGCTGAAAGGAATCAACTTGACAAACCTTTCTACAACCAGTGGCACCTATGTATGTGGTCTTTGGAATTTTACCCATGGCAAATACCATTACATTTTGTACCTTAAAATATATTTGTACCAAGATATAAAGCACTGAAGAAACTAGATTAGCATAAGAGGGTTTCTCCATATATACCCTTTACCGGAATTAAAACTGAGCAGATAAAATATATGAAAGTGAGTGGTAAATTACCACTACCATTAATCTACCTCTTTTGCACCTTTTGATGTTACATATAAACATATTTCTTGAGGGACAGAGGGCAGAGTAGGGGAAACACTCTAGAGAGAGCAGCTGTATCCCTGTCTGTGTGGCCTTTCCTGCCAGAAGCACAGCACTGGTTGCTGAGAGCTAGTCACTAATGGGAAACTGCCAATATTTTTGACATGTCTACGGATTTTAGAGCCCGTGACCTTGGGTCTGGTCAAAGGTTTTAAATTTCCATAGATCAATTAAAATCAAATACACTATTCTGAAAATTTAGAAAAGTGGAAAAAAAAAAAATCTTTCTACACTTTTGAAAGCCTAAGTGCAAAGTCAGAGGACAAAAAACGAGCCCAAGTGTCAAATTAAAAGAGCAATAACTATGAAGTGCTTTGGAGTTACAGAGAACACAGACTCAACTTCTGAGTCTATTCAGAAGCACCACAAATTTTTTCAATGCACAATGAAAACAATTCATAACAAATGAACTTACTTTGAGTTGCATAACAAAATGTCCAATTTAATAAAGATTCTCTTATCTTAAATATGCAACTGAGGAACTGCAATGTCTAGTGCTAAGTGAAGGAACTGACAAACAAAGTGTATGAGGAATTCCGGGGAAGGAAGACAGTAAGCAAGGCATTTCATTATCAGTAATAAAAAAATAATTATAAAAGGGAAAAAACCCCTCCAAACACCCAAAACCAGAGAAGTCAAGAAAATGAGTGACCTGTTCTGCAACACTGTATGCTAAGGAGATATAAGGGTGGAATCATCTCAGCAAGTACCACAGAATCCATGAGATTTGCAATGCCTTGCCTAGAACAGCAACAAAGGATTGGGTTTATATTACCCTTCAGTTGAACAGGGGGTTACACTAAGCACAGGATGCCAGGAGAAATCAGAAAGGGTGATAAACAAACTGCCAACAGCGCGGCTGCAGTTACTGTTCACAAACTGGGCAAAGATCATTTGCTCAGATGCTCCAGTAATGGTGTGAAGCAGCTCCCTGGGAGCTCACGAGCAGGAGGAGACAAGACCCTGATTGTCCTAAGTCGGGACAGGTCAATCAGAATCACACAACTAGAAACGACCGCTGCAGAAGTGACCACAAAAAGCAGCCAGAGGTATCTCCTGCACTGAACGATCCCCATCATCTAACTTTTTCCATCTCTACACAAAATTTCTGCCAGATCAGGATCAGGAAAGAGGTATTATTCACTGCTCTGGAGCAGAATAGAAAGCAGGTTGCTTCCTTGCCTTGAATTCTTCACTTTTTACAGGAAGATAGGCTTTTTCTCTTTCAAATACATTATTAACTAGAACAATCTAGAACTATACAATGATTTAATTAATGAATTACACATCATTATATTTAAATTTCTCAGTAAAGCTCAAGACCAAAAAATAAGAACAAAACAAAAATCAGAAAGCTCAAAAGGAGAAACCACTACCTCCTTCAAACTGTCATGTTCCACCTGTGCCCTGATAGCTTCCTCCCAGGCAGCAACACACAATGGCACCAGAGAAGTAATCACTCTTGATTGTGGTGAAGGACTTGGTGTTTAAGAGTCATCTACAGCTTTTAACTGTCAGTGTTTCTCCATCAGCAAAGAACTTCGAGTTACCTCTGCTACATGTCTTTACCTTTCATTTCAAATAAGGCAGGAGCAGAAACCATGAGTGCAGGTTCACATGGGAAGTGTCAAAGTGCAGAGACTAAAGAAAACACTGCACCCAAAGGAAGAAGTACTTATATAGACTTTAAAGCAAGTTTGATTTTGAAAGAAGAGCCAAAAAAAAAGCAAAGGAAAGAATACATTGCTGCTATAGAACAGTGACTAGGATTGTTTTTAAAGCAGTAACAAATAAAAAAACCTAATAACAAAAAAACCCCTTAGAAATCACCTACTTCCAGAGTTAGTATAGTTGATGCTATAAACCACAAAATAAACATGTGTATACATACACAGAGATATAAAGACAAACATGTATACAAGGTAGTCTTGATCAAAATAGAATACATTATCTCCTGCAAGAAGGTAGGAGATGCAACAACACGTCTCTGTGTCAGAAAAGAGGCACAAATATTTTTTTTAATTTCAAAAACGCTTGTTATAATTATTTTTTTTTTAATTATTTAATTTTCTAGAAGCATCAACAGCCAATCTTTTGCAGTGCTGCAGAAATCATCCAGGGATCTCCAACCAGCTCATAAAAAGGCACAGTCAATCAAGCCCTCAGCACAGGCAGTAAGGCAGGCTCTCATTTACCCAGCAAGGAGACAGACAGAGAAGGCAGCCCAGGGCAGCCTTTCTGTGTGAGCCCCTAAATGACTTCCCAAGCCCTGGGCTGGGGACTCCCACCTGGCTGGGCATCTCGGTGGGCGCAGGTGCCCAGGGCTGTCCCCGAGCAGCCAGGGCAGCCTCCGCTGGGAGTGGCTGCTCCCAGGGCACACTGGCCGGCCCCCGGGGCTGCTCTGGGCACAAGCCACACCTTGCTACGCTGTTTGGAACAGAACATGAACACCTGCCAGATACTCTAACGGCTTTATTGGCAGTCTTGCCAAGTGCACTGATGGCCATGAAGTTCTAAGGGGGAATTTCTTCTTTGCTGTATAATGGGGATGCATAAAAACCTGGTCTTTAAAACAGGAGCTCTATTAATATAGGGACTGACAGGGTGGCCCTACACAGAAGTGGTGTTCAGGATATCCTAATTACATATGGGACTAAATAAGTAAAGAAAATATTCTGGGGTACAATCTAGAAAAAGCAAAGCCCACATAAAGTATATTACTAGCTACAGGCACCTGTGCTAAGTAGCTATGTATATTGATCCCATAAAAAGGATCAGAGCATTGTTTTGTTTTTCAGGAGGCTTAAAACTGCCCTACCAAATGTAGTAGATGATTGAAGAACTGCTTACTGCTTTCTTAACTCCCAGCCTCATACCCACAAAGCTGATTTTTAATATTGTCCTGAATAAACAAAAATGAACTCTAAATTAACATTAATGGCTTTCTGAAGTGCTTTAGAGAAACCATTTTGGTGAACTGCTTTGCAGCTGCTAGAGGTGGTGTCAAAAATTAAAATGTTACTTGGTTTATTTTTTCTGTACCTAGAACACTTAGTTCTAGAGACATAATTTTGAAGCCTCTTGTACTCTACGTGACCTTGTCTTTGAGGCTTTACTGGCAGATAATTTTATGCCACCTAGCTAAGTTTTATTATATCATAATTATGCTGTCACACAGGATCCCAAATGAAATTAATGAAATACTATCAAACCAAGACAAGAGCTATAAGAATCAGCAGAACTTTCCCTGTGATTATTTGCTTTCACTATTATTTAGTACCATCACTTAAACTCATATATCAGGTATCTAAAGAAATAAATAGAATCAGGGAAATTAAGTTCAATGTACAAATGTTTTGATTAAATGCTGTCTTTGGTTTCAGATTTTTCACTATGAGTTCATCAGAGTCTTCTGTAGCCAAGAAAGAAATAAATTGAAACTGGTGAAGATAAAAAATAGAGAAGATAAATTAGGCTGGGAATCAACATAAGAGAAAGAATAATGCAATGAAGTTCTTCCTCAAGACTTGCATAAATAAAAGCTCTTAAATGTAATTATCTGTAGAAACATGAGCATACCAAATATTGATAGTTTGATTTGACTGCTAACAAGAGGAAGAAGCAAGAACTCCAAAGCCTGGATGATGTTTTCAGGACTGTCTCCAGAGATGTTATTAGGAGGTGATTGTTTTGTCTCCTTTGCATCTTCCCATTGCTCTGCACTCAGACACTCAAGCCTCAGCAGAAGTACTAACACCCCACCAGCTCTGCCTCGCTGAGAAGCACCTACTGTATTTTCCTATATTTATTGTAAAAAAGATGTAAATAATCTGAGCAGCAAGAGCCATGAAAACCTTCCATGGAAACAAAATGGAATCACTGCTGTGTGTGCCATTAGTTTTGACCAAAGGAAAGAATTAAATTTTTTCCATCACAGATCACCACTGGATTCACTTAAGACTCACTAAGCACATCCACACAGGGATAAGCATTAAAAGTGGCTCAAACCACAGTTTCTCAAGATGGAATCACTCCATCAAGCCACTACCGGCTGGCAGCGTGTGGCAGCTCTCCACGTGACCCATTTTCCCTGCTGTTCAAGCCATGCCTGAAGGCTCGGTGTCTCGGACGCCAGAGGAGGGACGCAAGCAGAGAGCACACATTTCTCCATGCATGGATTCAAGTACACCCTCAGGTTCAGGCTCAGCTCAGCCAAGTTCCTGAGGAGCACATGCCCGACTCACCCCATCCCAGCAGATACAGCACATTGCCCAGTCATGTCAACGGAGTAACCCCGCAGTCCCAGCCTCACTAGGATTCCGTGTGTCTGGGGTAACAGTAGAGCAAAAGGAAAGGTAGAAAAGCTATCAAGTTATTGTAGCCTCACTTGAGTTTAAGTAGCTGCTAAATCTCAGCTTTTCAAGCCACTTCCCTTTGTAATGTTGCATTCAGCATCTCAGGATGGTTAGGTGACAAAGGAAATAATTCCCTTTAAGTGCACAACCTGAAAATTACTTGAAGAATAGCCTAAAAACATTTCCTGAAGGAAGTGTTTGTAAACTGTACCCTATGCAAATGTTGGTAAATGTTTTAGCAAATGACTCTTCCAGAGAACATAATTTTTCTCTAAAGAGTTGCCTAATTTTAAGATTAAATTAAAGCCACTGAAGTGTAAAACGCAGGAACTGTCAATTCAGTTCAAGTGCTGTAGCTCCACAGCATCTTCCCCATGGAAGAGATGCACAAACAGCCACAGTGGCTCTACCTTCCCTAATAAGAGAAGAGGAATAGCCCTATTAAGGGGGAGATCAAGGCCACCACTGAGGATCTCTCAAGGTCACCTGCCTCTCTCTGCTACAGATCAAGAGCCTACCTTAGGCCTCTCCAGTTGTACCAGATGTTACGCACTACTGGATCTTTGCTTTGAGAAGGTCTGATTTTCAACCTAGACTTTCCAAATATGAGCATATCTGTCCATGAGGTAACTGCCAAGTGAAACAAATTAATTTCAACAAGTTAAATCCGACCAATTTAATAGCTGTCTGCATAGAAACATACTATTGACCTTAGCCACATGTGATGATACTGGCTTGCAAAACCTGTTTGATTTTGGACATCACAGTGTGTCAGGCATCACTGTTTCTGTGTTAGTTTTATAAACCTCAAACAGGAGTGCACTGCATTTTTTTCTTCAAAATGCTTCGAACTCTTTTCGAGTAAAACACTACCAATTTCTATATATCTTTTAGATACTTGCTGAACATTTATTGCATTCTGTTTCTGTGTGAAACAGGTATTTCCAGACCATCCTAAGATTTGTTCTGTAAGTTCAAGGGAAAAAAAAAAGTTGCAGAGCAAGCTTCACTGTATAAATCTCGGTTTTAAAAATGTTCTTGAGGAATGTTCTTATCACCAGCTAGAGAAATCTCTCTAGCTTAGTCATCAAGTGTTCTCCAAGGAGCTGGGAGGGGACACAGCCAGGACAGCTGACCCCAAGTGACCCAAGGGACATCCCAGACCATGTGGAGCCATGCTCAGCACACAGAGCTGGGGGAGGAGAAGGAAATGGGGACATTTGGACACCTGCTTGTCCAAGGGCAGTAGGGAATTAATTCCTTGTTCTGCTTTCCTTGCATGTGCAGCTGTTGCTTTTCCTATTAAACTGTCTTTATCTCAACCCCTGAGTTTTCTTACTGTCATGCCTCCAGTTCTGTCCCTCATCCCACTGGGAGGGAAGAAACGAGCAGCTATGTGGGACTGATCTGCTGGCTGGGCTGAAACCAGGACAAGGAGAAAGTGTTTTTACAGCTGAAGATGTTAGTTTAGAAAACACAGGTAGCTAATATTTACTGATGTGAACTGCCTTTATCCTAGCAGTTTGCATGAAGATTACACATTCATTTCTGCTACACCTGTTGCTCCTAAGATATAAATATAAATACAGGAACATGACAGGAAGACTACATTTACTATACTGCAAGGTTTTCTTCTGTATTTTGAAGATAAAGTTAATTTTACTCGTTGAATCTAATGAGATCTGGAAAATGTAGTGAGAAGTGAGAGTTTACTTTGTGTAGTTGCTAAGCAACAGGCTCATACATGAGCTGACTGATCATTCCATATAGGATTTTTCCTATCAGCAAATTACCTGGCTGAAGGTAAAAGCCCTCCTGGTTTCCTATTCCAGTTTTGCAACTAAAATTATTTAAGAATATTTAGAATGCATGCGACATTCCAGGGATTTTTATTATTTCTGCTCTAGCTATTTAAAACAATCTGGTACCTTTCCCAAGCAGCAGCATCCATTTCAGACTGCAGGGCACATTCCCAGGCATCATCTAATAACAGAGCTCCTCTGAAGCCACTGATCTAGATTAAATAGATACTCCCAGGTAACTCCTGAGGAAATAACATAATATACATTGTCTGGCCTCCAAAGCAGTGGTTCACCCTTAGGGCACAACTGTCTCTACAATAGCTAAAGCAAAGATTTTGTTTTCAAACCTAAGACCTTTCACAATCCTAGGACTGTCAGCAGTGTGCAAGGCTTGCAGTCAGACACATGGTCACCTCTAGCAGGATAAAGCTGCTCTAACTTCAGAGATATTCAAAAGAGGGATAGTTAAAATGCTATGCTGGGCCAGGGATAAAGACAGTCATCGAAGGCCAGGGTCTGATTAGTTTGCTTTACTCACCTGCACAAGAAGAATTGATTGAAGAATATGTGGCTAAGTCAGTTTTGTCAAGTCACCAGATGGTCCTTCTCCAAGCCACTGTACACCACATAAAATGCTAAATGAAACTTGCTCTGAACCTTTAATGTCCTAACTTCCCCACCACAACCCCAAAATAAATAAAATAAGTAAACTTAACTTTCCAGAGTATTTTGAAGTTGCAGGTATTTGCACAGTGCTTTAAAGAAACTACAAATAAGCAGCCATATAACATCAAATCAGTCTTACTTTTCTTCCTGGAAGGAGTTCTCGGTTTTGTGACACCCAGGCAGAAGTTCCCCTCTTCTCCCTGCTCCTTAGTGTTATCCCAATATTATGTTCTCATAAATGCAAAGGGACATTACCAATGTCACCACAAGAATGCAGCTGCACACATCCAGCTGGAAGCCTACCCTCTGCAAGTGTTAATCAAGCACAGGTCAGGTGCAGCCCCATCAGCCTCCAGTGCTAATTAATATTTCCAGAGGTGATTTGAAAAAATACAGGCATTGGTGGAAGACATCACATAGAAAGGAGTTGCAGGTATCTGGAATCAAGTAATAAAGGGGGTGAAAACCTTCCAAGAATAATAAAATGTGAAAACAGAAAAGAACTAAACAAAAGGCTTGGCATGTATTAATTCAATAAATTTCTTTCCACATTTAGTCAGTATTTTAACACAGAAAGGAAGCCTTGGAGACTTGGCTCTGCAAGGCAGGAGTTCAAAGTCTGTATCTAAATTTTGCAGCTAGTATCAATTGTTTTGGGAAGCCGGGAAAAGGATAACTAACATGAGATTGGAATCAATATTCTGTAGCCCTCTGGTTGAAATCATTCCATGACTTAAAAAATCCAATCTTCTCCAAATAGTCTAATTTTACAAGGATAATTGCATTTTTTGTTGATACTAATTATCCATTTCTGATTCCCAAGATAATTTCTTTTCTTCATAAACTGCAATAGAAGAGACAAAATAAAAGCAATAGAATGTGCACAGTTTGCCCACTAGAAAAGCCATAAATATCAGACTACTCACCACAGTATTACTGCTGTGTTGCTGTGATTAGAGAGTGAAAGAGAGCTTTCTTTGTTATTTTAAAGAAAAGGTAAATAAATCACCACCAAACTATCTTCTTCCATTTCACCCAGTTTAAGGACAATTGGGTGGGTTTTTTTAGCTTACTTTAACTTTTTTATTCTCCTACAGACCATTTTGTCTGTCATCAACTTGTGCTGGATTTCTGCACTCTTAATTTCTTTGAGGAACGTCAAGAGTGTGACACAAGACTCACCTTTTCTCTCATTATATAATGAAAAGACATTATGAGTCCTTTCTCTTTTAGCTCAAAGTAGCTGCAGATAATAGGTGAGTCATCAGTACAATACCATTATGTCAAACAAATGACATCTGGCCACATTGCACTGTAATTGTTGGCATTTTTCTACAATATTAAATCTAGAAGCCTCACTCAAACTACTATTCACTTACTTGAACCAAATAAAGATATTGCACAGTATTATACAATAATGCTAAATCATTCCAATAAAGTTTACCCACTAATGCTCTCTGCTGTAAATATTCCTCCTAAGATAATCAGGTGATAACCAGGAACTGGCAAAACAACACAGCTAGGTCCTGATAGTGTTTTCCACACCAGCTATTACAATTAAACAACCACTTAGTAAGACAGCATTTGAATACTTACTGAGGCACAAAAAATACAGAGTATTGTAAAGCATTGGGTGGCTTGATCGTCATCCAGTTTTTGGAGGGCTTTTACTGGAAGTGCTACACTGGAAAAGGAAACCTAATTCCTTAGGCTATATGGGTGTCATGGCTCACTTGGCAGGATGCAAGATGGACTGGAAGAACTACAGGAATAGAAGAAGTCACTTTTCTTGCTAGAAATTAGAGTTAAAAGTTCAGGACAAAATCTTAGCTTGAGTATAGCAACAGCAGGAAAACTAAATCACATTCAAGTAGGAACTCTGTGCTTTCCTATTCAGGTCAAATCACTTCTAGAGAACACGCTTCCCTTTCATCCATGAAAATGAACACACAAGCAGAGGGCAGCACACACAATACCCCCAACACCGCTCAGGTTTTACTTGCTGTGACTCATTTCAAGGCCACTGAAAGGAACCACAGAAAAATGTGACTGTCACAAAGGCTGGCAGGGGTTGTAGAGACAAGGGATTTATGCAGGTGCCAGCAGGTGAGTGGTGCACGTGTCCCTCCAAACTGCAGCCTCAGGAGGGGGGATCAGGGACCTGACAGGGGAGCACAGGTTTGCTCCAAATTCAATTTGCCCATTTTCACAGTCAGTATCAACAAAGATAAAAGGTTAATCATACCACTATATTTACTCCAAAATCTTTATGTGTCATTTATTTACTGCCTGCATTATTTATACTGGCTTAGCAGACACAGAACATTTCCACTGCCTAAGAGGCATAAAGAGCAGTACAACCATATTCATTAATTCTGTCCAAAATTCCATTCAGACCATGTTTTGTGTCCCTGTGTAAAGCATACAAATGAGGCTGGAGACTGGAAAAAGCAAGTACAGAACTCTGACAGGAAGCCAAAATCATCCTCTGCAACCCAAATTCTTCTGTGTTTAATTTACTCTTATGAGTAAATCAGGTGCAACTCAGAGTCCACTCCGTAGAGAGGAAGGGGGGAAAAAAACCCAAGAATTTTGAGCTCATATGTATAAAATAACTGAAGATTTTTTTCATGCACTTATCTCTACATTTTCCTCTAACTTCTAAGGACTGGTAGTTACTTCCATGTAGGTGGTTTGACTTCAAAACTCTTTTCACAAAAACGATTATATACTGCTACTTTGCTGTATTTAAATCCCTATGAATTGAGTTAGGAACACCTCCATAAAATTACAGCATTAAATTTTTATACTTCATATTTTAAGAAAATAAAGACAGCAGGTCCTAAGATCACTTGACTGTGACAAACTGTCTCTTTCTGCTCACTTGAAATTGGCCTGTGAGACTTATCAAATCCCCAGCTTTGTTACTGCTAGAAGAATTTATTTAAAAGTGCACACTGTCATTATATACTTACAGAGAGGTATATTTTAGGATTATGCAAGTGCTTGATAGATAATTGTTTCTATCTTTTTGCAGCATCTTAAGTTTTCCGAGAAAACAGAAAGATTAAAACTGCACAAAAATCTGAGTAATCTTTAGAATACAACAGTAGGAAGAGTGAATACAACTTCTAATTAAATCAATGTGACCTTCCTAAAACTGTCAATCAAAATTAATTTTCTGCAAAACACAACAGGATGGCTTTTCTGAAGTATCACTGGTGTCTATGGGCTTGTAGGGCTCCCAATAAGCACTGTGGACCTCTGCCAGTAAACAGTTCAATCCCAAGTTTGGGATGTCACAGCAACAGGTCCCTGGCTCTCAGAAAACAACTACAAAAGCACAGCAGGACTAGGATGAGGATTCCACGAGGTATTACTGCCCTTGTGCCCAAGGGGATGGCAACCAAGCGCTCATAGAGCCGGCTGCCCTGGCAGCACTGAGGCTCCTTCTGAGAAGTGGCACCTTCCAGTTCCGTGGCACGGGTACATTCCTCAGGTACAGCACTACAGCTCAGCCTAAAGCAAGGCACCAGATCAGGCCTCTTCCTCTCCTACAGGTACAGAACACCTGGGGAAGGCCCTGCCTGCCTGCTCAGCACAAACGGGACTCCCAGATTTTCAAGTCAAGCGGAGCACCGGCCTACTTTAGAGAACTTACCTCCTTCGTTCCTTGTACAGCTTCTGCAGAAGTGAAGCCCTCGTGTCACAAAAAGCCTTTAAGCAAGGAATAAATGTCCCTTGTCCCTACACAGCTCATCATTCATGCAGGCAGGTGGCTGATCAGCAGGGATAGGGGGGAGTGTGCTGAAACCACCCCAGAACATAAGCCAGTGAACTCTGGGTGGGCTTTTCTCAGTCTGCTGTTTACGGGCAGCTTCCTACAGAGATGGGAATAAAACCTCATTCCAGCCACTGAGTCCATCTCCACAAAGACACAGATATGCTCTGATCTGCTGCTCAAACTTCCCCCAAATGTACGTTTATAGCTTTGATTGGTCTTAAAAGTATTGACTGTGCAAGTAGGCATGGTGACACTGTTAAAAAAGAAGAAGTTGAAAATCTTGGGAAATAAGGTAAGATTTCAAGGAGCTCTAAAACACATATGTCTGAAAAGTATTTTTGTCCAGAAAAAAATTCATCAAAAAAATTCTGTATCAAAAATTATAGTGATTGGATGATGTAATAAGAATACTTCTGTCAAAGTAACTCAATCTTTTTTTTTTTAGGAGTACAAATGATTTACAAAAGATAGTTTTAACAGAGATCTTGAAAACTTTCTAATTTCAAGAAGTGCTACCAGGGTTAAGCTCAAGTTTCCAAGAGTCGATTTTACTGCACAGAAAGAACTACTTGATTGTAAGCTAACAAACACTTTCAAATACTTCATGGGAAGCAGAACATCCTTACAATCCATAAATGGACTCCATATGGATTTAGCAAGAATGTAACATACCTAGATTTTGAAATAAAGCAATCAAGATAGATGAAAAAGAAATTCTGGCACATTTAGTACTCTTTATGTTACAGATTACATTATAACTGGGCTCCAAAGGGAATGTCAGAAGGATTGTGCACTCTAAAAATGGAGTAGAAAACAGTTGGCTTGGTGGTCTCAGTACTTTTCATTAAAGCTTCCCAAGAGTTTCCATGTGCTGGAACAGCCATGTAAACTTGATAGATGTGCATTACTTCTGCCTTACCCTGGGCATCCAGCTGGCCTTAGAGAGCAGGTAAGCCCTTTCACCTCCTGCCCTCAGGAGCTGCACACACCAACCTGGGAACAGGAAGCCGCAGCAGAAAGCAGTCCTAAAGGGCAGTACAGAGATGGTGCCTGTCACAGGGCAGTCTATCATCTCTAAAACCCCAGGAGTCACAGGCTGATAGAGCAGGTCTGGAGACCTTAACAGCACGGAGCTTTCAAAGACAAGCACTGAGCCCTAGAATTAATAACTGCAATTGATTATAATATTGTGTCCCAGAAATGTTTCAGTAACTAACTACTATAATTAAACATTTATTAAGTATTTGGTTCTTGACTTTAACCATAATCAACACACAGTAAAACGACATCCCTAATCAGCACTACAGAGGAATAATGACCCATAGAGGAACGTGGGTCTGTAGTTTCTTTCCTGTATTTGACAGACAGCAGAGTAAATAGTCATTTTCCATGGCACTTCAGCTGCAACAACAATCTACGTGAAAAAACAGTGTAATGCCAAAAGAGAGTGTAAACCCAAAGTAATCAGGTTACTGTGATTTGACAGCAGTTGGCTTGTTTGCCCAGTTTGTAAGGAAAGTGCCTACTAGCCCAGGCTGTGCTGCTACACAGAAACCTTTCTGCATGAGGAAGCATAAGTAAAACTCAGTGCAAAGGAGCTTTTGTGAGAAGGATGCACAGAACAAAGAGCAAGTGACACCTGCTGGAGCCGAGATGCCCCTCTCTACTTTCCCACTTTCCTGCCTGAGAAATGTTGAATTTTTCTGCTGAGCTTCCAAGGTAGCTGAGTCATCACACGCTTAAAACAATACCTGTCAAGGTTAAAAATAACAGAGACATATTGAATTTTGCAAATAAGCGCCCCAACAGATTCTCAAAGCTACTGTGTTCAGCAGTGTGTTGGTGTATACAAATGTGCTTTTCTGGACACTATCAAACTGCCAGTTTCCTATACAAATTTAATGAGGTTTTGCTCTTCTGTATCACCACCACCACCACCTCTATTATACCCTCTTGAACATACTAAGGTGCCACTTAGTTTTGTTATTTCATTTGTGAGCAATAATTGTTGAATGATTGATACCCACTGGCTACAGCAATTGGCAGTGGTTCCAGTCAGACCAGAAGTTCAGAATCACCTATTGACAGCTAGGATTTTTTTTGTTAGTTTGCATACATATCTTTTTCCAATAGGAGCAGCTGGAATCTCACCAGTTGCCAAGTAATGTTGTTCAGTTCCCACTGTGAAGGCAAAGCTGCATTTGCAAGTGTTTGTTAACCTTTTCACCACTCCTCCCTCTAACACAGAGCTGGGCTAGTCAGTTGTGGTAACTTCTGCTTTGCTATTACTCTTGTTTGATATTTGGAGCACATGTTTTACATGTTACAGATCAATTACAGTTTAGTAGGAGTAAGTATGAATTACCCACTTAATACTCCTGGTACAGAAGTCCATTTTAAAAGTCTTTTTTTGAAGGAAGTCAATCATCTCCAAGATGACAACATTTACAACAATCCCCTCACTCATCACCTAAGATGTTTTCCATGGTCAGTACATTTCCTAGCAAGCGAGTAATGAGTCATAAGCAATTTATTAACTTTCATTATCAAAGTAACACTGAAAAGTCTAATATCATTACATTTGACTCGATAAAAATGTCCTACATTTCTGATCCATATAATAAATGGGATCATAGTTTCTGATGTTGCCCAGTTTTCCTAGTTACCACAACTATTTATGTCAGACTATTTTATGTCTTGTTCTTAAAGACTTTTCATTCCTCTCTCTTCTCTATCGCCTCCCCAGCTCACAGGAAAGCAGACCTGAAATCTTCCTCCAGGATTAACCTCTGCCAAGTTCTAAACACAATACACTTCTAAAAAAACCACTAAGCCATTCAGAGACAAAGTACTATAAAACAAACAAAAAGGCATTCACTGAAGAGATGGTATTAAAGAAATTCTCATGGAAGCAGTTTGTGTCAAGTAAATAGAGAGATTTGTCTTAGAGTTACTGTTTCTGTTCCTCTGCATCAAGATTTCCAAGAACTACTATTTGCCAAGTGGATGTATTCCCTTTTCAAATCCTGTGCCAAGTGCCTTAAATTAGCATCAATTACAATCCCTGTACAACAAACAGCAAGTGGGACAAGAGCAAAGGAGGGCCCACACAGTGTGTCCCCCCAGACCCCTATCCCCTACCGTCATTTGTGGACCCAGACACACTCCCAAAGCCATTAATTCAATGGATACATCCATCTGGAGACGAGAAGAGAGCTGGCAGAGACAAAGGAGGAGTAGGGCTGTCACGGCCATAGTGAGAAGTGGGAGCAGGTGGAAATCACTGTCTGCCTTATGAAACACCTGCTGCACCATGAGGCAAGGTGCTGGCACTGCAGCAACTGGACAGACTGGCTGAGAATACTGCTGTAAAATGGTTAGAGAAAATTAGAAGTAACTTAATAGAGATGTAACAGAGCCTTGTCCACATACCTTCAGAACCACTAAATTAAATTTTATTTCAGGAAAACTAATACTGGAAATTAGCATCAGAGGTAGTAAATACTACTGTCAGCAAAAACAAACAAACAAAACAAAACAAACAAACAAAAGCAAAACTGCTGCCCCCTTTTGTGTCATTTAAATGAGAAAATAGACTTTTCAAAATCATTACATCAGGAATCACTCGGTTCATCCTCCCTCCCAAAATCAGCTACTCACAGAGTACTGCCCCTTGCTCCAGCCAGCCCTCAAACCCAGACCAGCTGTTCCCTTATTTGTATTATCTGTACCCTAAGCTCAGATAGGAGACCTTAATGCAGCAGATAAACCCTATGATGCAGCAGATAAACCCTATGATGCGTTTCCTATCACACTATAACAAGTGTTCAAATCCATGGATACAGTTCTGGCAAGCAGGAGAAAGCAAAGGGAACAGCAATCCCCAGCAAACCCTTGGAATATTTCTGTTTTCATGCCGCTTGTAACCCTTTAGTTACTGTGTGACTACAGAGGTATGCAGAGAATTCTGGACAGCAACTCTTGGAAGGAAAACACAGGAAAAACACTTTTCCCACAAAGTGCAGGCTGTGCAGATATGGCTCAGGCTGTTATCTCTGGGCTCATCAGGTATCCCATGAAGAGGAATATCTTGCCAGACTGATGTGACATCTAAACCTAGACACGGAACGTAGTTTTCAAGTTATGAAGCTGATACTTTCAACAGGGTGGATAATTTCAAAAGCATGATAATAAAAGTGGGCTAAGGAAGCAGTGTCTCTTCCTTTCATGGATTTGGTACCATGAAAGAAATTTAGATACATTAAAAATTCGTTAGTTACTGAGAAAGAGATAATGAGCTGATCAACAGCATAAAAATAAGATATTGCAGCAGAAATGTTCTCCATGCAGGAGGATTAAAAGGAGGGGAAAACCCTCAACATAGTATAAATAATGTACCAATCAACACAATAAGAGATTAACAGTGGGAGGGGAAAAGAAAGGAAATTTGGGACTCCAGCAGAAATAAAAATGTCTATAATGATAAATACGTTGGATACTTACTGTCCCTAATATTCCCACATTTATGTGTTTTGGCAGAATGCCATGCAAGAAAAGAATAAGTGAGCACCAAGATCTACACATAAGGATCAGATTTAAAAAAAAAACCCAAACAAATCAGACAGACACAGTCGGGATGCCAAGAAAACAAAAGCACTGTTGGTGTGAAGAAATCTTAAAAAGTTGTTTTTAAGAAAAGCAAAAAAACCCCCTCCCCTCAAAACCCAAATCATGCTGTTTCTGTTGACACTGCAACAGCCACATTTCAATTATTCACAGAGGGAACCAGACTACCAGGATAAGGCTGAACTGCAGTCAGCATTAGAAATTTAGTCTCATCCCATGAGGATATATCAAAGTGATGTTATTACACATTATATTTTCTATATACCCTCATTCCTCATTTAAAAAAAATACTTAGGGATGCTACTAGAAGCAAGCACTGATCATTAAGTGAATCTATTTGGCATTTCCAACCAAAATTCTCAATGCACCAGCTGGAAACTTATGAACTGCTTTAAATACCTAGCAGGGTGTTGTCTCCATGAGCTCGCCTGTAACCTACTTTCTGTGATGGGCAATTTTGTGGCACTCAGTTTTCTGAGGGTATCCACCATAGGAACAAATCACAATTCTTCAGAAGATTTACTCATCTGACCTTGCAGTTGTATTTTGTTTTAGCCACTGAAAAGCATCAAACCCAACCATTTAGAGTACCAAAGAAACAACTGCAGAATTAAAAATCTATTTATTCCATGCTAATTTCTCAGTGGATCACCGCTTGCAAACACAGTTCATACAAAATAAAGCTCTTCTCAAACTGTACTGCAACTTTAAAAGGAGATAAATCATGATTTTTTAAAAAAAGGAACAGTAAACATGAGCACGGTCAGATTAAATATTTTTGTCAACATTTTATGAATACCCTTAGGCATAATTTACCCATCTATTGTTTAACAACACAAAAGGACACTTGGGAATTCCTTAGACTAGATACAGACTCAGTGCTGGTCAGGTGATGTTGAGATGTTTATTTAAATCCTACTGCATCTCATGAGGAAAATCAGGAATTTTTAGGGGTCACTGTATGACTAAATTAGATTTGACAAATTCTTCCCTCACACTCCTATTTCCTACAAGTAATGACAATTCTGATTAAAAGTGTTGTGGCTTTATTGGAAAAAATCATTTCAATTTCAGTCAAAGCAAGGTGCATTACTAACCTACCAAAACTAATTAATTTTGCTCCAAGCATTCTTTACAGAGATGCTTGTTTTGAGCAATTTTCAGTTTAATGAACCAGCTTCAAGCAGGGGAAATGCAGCATTAATGAAAGGAAAACTACTTGCTTTTTGGTTTTTTTAGACAAGTTTTTGTTTTGGCCTTAAGATGGGTTAGTTGAAGTTAATTCAGTTCTGGTGGCTGTATGCCTCTTGAGCAGTGGAGGCTGCTGCTAGGAGCGCCACTTGGTTTCTCTCCTCCCTACAGGAAAGAGAAACCAATTCCGTTGCCTTACAGCCCCTAAGACCATCTAATAAATAACTGTATGTATCAGCCCTACAGAGTAACAGAATTGGGGAACACAAAGAGAGCATGTGGGAAAAGCTGCAAAAAGAAAGGGTAGCAACCAGTTCTCTTCAAGTATCCCTACATCAACTAAACAGCATCTTCTCTCTCAAAGCCTCCTCCACTGAAGGAAACAGTACAGAAATTCTGCTCAAGATGCTGCCAAGATCTACCTTTACACTGAACATCTCACAGGCACTTTTTACTCTTGTCCTCTTGAGCATGACAGCTTTGGACCAAGTCAAACCAATTGAACTCCTACCAATATAGGCCAGGTCTTTCAGGCCTGTAAGAAACACTTGAACCTTTAACAGAACTGGGTCAACCTACTCAAGGTCTGGACTGTGATCTCCCATGTGAATATGAGGATACTGATACTCCCAGATACTCCTCATAGGCATTGCTGGGTATGGAATGATATCTTGTGATACTCATAAAGTCTGAAAAATAAAGGACGTTGGTGTATCTCAGTGGTACCACAAGAGTTTACAATAGTAGGTGCCATACAGGCTCAATCTTCTATGTAGAAATCCAGAGGGTTCTGTCTAGTAATGCAAGGGACATAATTTTTACTATGAATGCTTCAGACATCAGGAGATATGCAGGATCAAAGCTTTAACATCAAACTCTGTGCTCAAGAGAAATCTTCATCTCAAAGAGAAATCCTCAGTTTATTCAAGTTGAATTAATTATAACAAGGAAATAGAGGTCTATAATATACTGAAGTAAAAATTCACGGAAGACTTTCACCTTCTACAGAGCACTTTCAAAAAGACATTATTACTGATGCTAAAGAAAAGCACTTGCAATCTGATGAAAATGAAAGTATGTAAACCCTTTACACCTTTCAATATCTTTGCAGTGGTAGAGTCAATACCAGTTTAGGGTTTAGCAGTATTGCTGGCTAAAACCACACAACAGACTTATGTAATGAAGAATGAGAGCCACAGCCCAGCCAAATCACCTCTCCTCTAACTTTCCCTCGCAGGACAGAGGCAGAAGTGGGCTTTGCCACCTCAGCAAGCACACTGCAGCAATACAGAGACAGCAGGCACATTATGAAATAGTCATGTCCTGGTACATACAGAGACTCAGCCTTGAGCCCTGACTCCACAGCAGCTTCTTGGTTACTCTCCCCTTTCCAGCAGAATTACAAATATGTGAAAGAGTGAGGAAAAAAACCAGAGTAAACCCCCTTCCCCCCCTTGCCTATGAATTACTGCTAGCCCAGTCATACTCCCTCTCAATTTATTTCTACTTTGTACAACTTCCCTGATGGGCTGCAGCAACCTTTATAGCAATTTCCTCTGTCATTTCTGTTGGAGCAGTAGAGTAACCCATTTCAGAGTCAAACGTAGCAACTATTAATTACTAACTTTTACAAGGAATTTCAAATTGTCTTCTTAAGGAAATAAAGATATGCTATAATTCCATCATATTGCTGCCTTTTCCCCACTACATTTTAAGTGAATTTCAACCCACTTGAGATACAGATGGAAGTTTGCATAGATTAACCCCCAACACCACCTATGCAGCAGCATCTGGGTTTGTTTTTTTTTTATTTGGCTTTTATTTTCCTTAACTCCAGGAAATCACCCAATAGCTTCCTCGTGTTCCTTTACACTGCTGTTTCTGGTAAAGGTAGTATTTGAGAAAACAAGCTGGGCAAGGGAGGAAACCCCTTACCATCTCACAAAGCAGATCTTCCAGATGCCCAGGAGCTCTCAGCCTATCTCTGCATACTGTACCCACACTCTGCAGAGCGGTATAATTCAGTGGTACAGAAACAGCCAGTAGAAGAACCCGTTTAGTTTCTGCTTGCTGCTCCAAACTAACACTGATTTACAGGCACTGCTGTTTAGCTTTTGCAGAAGAAGTAGCAGGATACAGCCCCAGCCCATACTGGCATGGAGAGGCAGCAGTGAGTGAGGGCAGAAGGGCAAGTAAATCATTTAATTTATACATGTCTGAGCTATGCTGCTGATTCTCTGCGTGGTTGGTCTTACAGGTATGGCCACTAATCTCCCTCACACTAAGTGCTCGGATCTGTACACATCCAAATATTTAGCCTGATTTCACTTGAAAATCCTGAAGTGAATGATCTGCAATGGACTCACTAAGCGGCATTTTCCAAATCCTGTTTCAGTTGTCTGCATGTTGCAAACGAAGCATAAGGCCACTTTCATCCATGCTTGTCCTGTAGATCCTTCAGGTCTCACTCCATGGCTGAATGAGCAGTTTAACATACTGGTCCCTAGGCCTCACTAAGGTTCATTACACAGTTTGCTCCTACTCTGAGTCTTCTAGTTTCTTCTAGAAGTTCCCTATGATTATTGTTTAACTTGCAGCAGCTATGTCAGTTCGGTGCTTTTGAAATTATGGAATTCTGTTTATAGGTTACCAAATATCCACTAGGAATATATACAACACTCTAGTTTTTACAAAATCCTTCTCTACTTAAAAGTGTTTACTCAGGGAAGTTGAGGATCTCCTTTCAAAATACAACAAATGCCTGTTTCTGCAGAAATAAATTACTGTCTAATGATTTCATCATCCAAAATGCTACACCTAAATGAGTGGTTATATGTATTCAGAATTCAGATACTTTTCTCTTTATAGGGCATTTATTTATGCCTGAGATGCATTTAAATATAAATTGCAGTACCTAATGCCAAGTTTTATAACATGTCATTCACAATCCATTAAGTATTTCATTACATATATTGTAGAAGACAGAAATTTATAGTCCCCATTTATAGTATTAATAAGGAATGATGAAACCACACTAAAAATGTCCTGCTTTTTGGGTTATGTGGAGGTTTACTGCTAAAGCATAGTTACCAGTCATATTTTAATGCTTTACTATAATAAAAGACATGATTTGAGTGCTGTAATATATGTAAAATTTAAAAAAGCCCTATTAAAATGACAGAAGCTTTCCTATTCAGACACAAACAAATACAGAACTTAACATATTCTCAGTTGCTTTCTAAGCTGTAGGAGCATGTGGAAATAAATTTTCCTTTGTCCATTTTAAAGCGTTTGCCAGGTGCTTCTTCATAGAAGACTTTCAAAACATACTTCACTTTGTTGAAAATGTCAGAAAAACACACACAAAAACTTTATTCCTTGCATCCATTTTCCTAGGTCATCCCTGACCTACTATGTTTCTTTTCCCTTGCTTTCTGACTAAAAGTCAGGAATCAGCAAGGAAATAAAAACTTGCCTCTTCATAATTTTTTTTCACTTATCTCTCAAAACTTAATTTCCTATTACTGGCTATGAAAAGATCATATTTTTGGGAAAAATTTCTAGTGTTATGCTGTCCTCAGGAGATGCTATCTTCACAGTTCCTCAGCAGCTTGCCAAACAAGCAAAGAAGAGAAGACAATTCTTGGCACATATATGGGGGAAAAGTTCATTGTTTTAAAAGAATTTTTTTTTAAAGCACCAAAGCCAATGAGCACTTTGAAAAAAATATTTCCATGTGTTTTCATGATTTCCCCACTAGAACCAAAACTCTGGGCAAGACAGAGAGGCGAGAGAAGGCAAAAGGGTATTGTTTGATCAGTTCAGGTTTTGCTCTGAATCCTGGTCTGTCTTGCCCTTTCCAGAGGCTTTCACATTGCTAAGTTCTCAGTCAACCTGTGTTCAGCTGTTGTTATTTCAAACCACACAAGCCTGAGTGAAATTCAAGCTAAGCACATCTGACATTAAGTTACTGTCTCAGCTGGCTGAATGTTTACGGGAAGTGGGAACCAAACATTAACTCATGCCATTACCTGTATCAGTCTTCCCATTTTCTGTACCTGGAATATTTGAGTGCCCCTCACAAGGGCAGAAGGTTTGAAGACAGCATGACCCCAAAGACAAATGATCCCATATAACAGAGGGAAAAGAGAGGCAGAAGTGACTTGCACAGGGTAAACACTATCTCTGTGATAAAGCACCAAGATAATGCTGATCTCTATGGTACTATTTTTTAACAAATGCACAGAAATCCAAAACTGCTTCCTTGGAGACTTAGGAGGAAAGTAGGCAATCCTGAAAGAACATATGGCATAAATCCTTGGATTTCAAATGTTATGGTTTTAAGAATCTTTAAAGGTAATAAAGCAATTTTCCTAATAGAAAACAATTTGAAAGTATACTTCCAGCTAAAACAGACCTTTGTGATACCAATCATCATAAGTTAAAACACACACCCCTGAATTTCATCATCGTTTTTGTTGCTTGGTTTTGTTTTCTTTTTTTAAAGCATGAATCTTCCTTTGTTAAGTAAAGGTGGGTAAACAAAGGCACAGGGAAACAAAGCAAGTATACCAGTCTTGCAGAGAAGTAAATAAAACCATAGAAACATCAAATTCCCAGTTCTTAGCCATACACATTAACCAAGAATCCAACCCCTAGCCTTGCTCCAACTAACCTACTAGATTTATTTTTACTGGGGTGTACTAGTGATACTAATGCCTTTTCAATTTTGCAAATAGATTGAGAAGTTGGAGAACTTCATCAAGATCATTTTCTTTTCCAACTTAGGAACATCCCATATTTATGTAGTAACAGACAATATTTATTTTAAGGAAAGACAAAAATTACAGCTTACAAAGAGATTATTATATGGAAATACATCAGTGCCTTCATACTGGTATCACTATGATAGCTATTTCAGCTCACCCCATTAATCCTACTTCCTTTATCAACTCCTTAACAAATTCCATTTGCTATAATGTTTCTTTAATATTTGCACTGGGTTGGTACTTGAAATTCCTTTGTCCAGTCTGTTTCCTCTCTGTCACAAGATGCCCTTGATCTGTTCCAACTTATTTCCTCTCCTCCTTAACTCTTGAAATCCATTAACATCTTGGGCTATCCAATCCCATGCTCACATTGATCACTCTCTAAAGAGAGGGCTAAATCACAATTTAATGCTTTTCTGGGATGCATCTAACAAGTAGGCTGCTTCCTAAATAACTTAGCATACAACATGAAAAAGCAATTACAAAAGAAGAAAATAAAAACCAACATCCAAAAAAGCGAAAAGCCAATAGCTTGCTTCAGTGGCTACATCTCAACTTCCTACGTGCATTCTTCCAAAGCTGGATGTTAAAATGCACTAGAATGAAAGCTGTGGAAGTGAACTGCTTTCCTCTCCAGGTCCATGCGAGGTGCATCATGCTCTGGCAGTGATTTATTTTCTCCCCTTCATTCTCCTCTGGCAATGAGTACAGTCTGTGCAGCAGAGATCACACAACCCACATCATCCCAAACAGCTGCAGCTTTGTTTGTGCTTGAGGCCAGTGCCTATAATCACAAAGGCTTAATTAAACATCACCCCTGTGCACGTCAGTAAATTCATAAAATACAGTGTACTACCTACACGCCTCTGGTTAACAGTGGTTGGAAAAGGTAATAACAAAAAGTCCACATTAACCTCTTTGCCCTGCTGATCTACCAGTACTGTCCCTTTAAATTTAGCCAAGTGGACCCTCTTTTCCCAAGAAAAGAAGGCTGAAAAGCCTGAACTTCCTCCAGAAGACACCCACAGGAGTCAGTGGTGAAAACTTCTTGAGGCAATGTTTTTATCATCCTTTTGCAGCCAGAAAATGCCAGAAGATAAGCTATTGAAATTCACAGTGCAACTCCTACTTCGTGAAGCCAGTTTCTTTCCTACACTGAACAAATCATGTCAGGCACAGAAAACCAAAAGGACCAAGCCCTTCAGTGGCAATCCTACTTGAGTAAAAGCTCAAGAAAGAACCAGGCAGGAATGATTTCTCACAAGGTGGTCATTAAACTTGCACAGCAACAACAGCACTGAGAGATCATTCAAATATCAGGGTACAAGGGGTGCAGTTAAGCATCCTTCTTCCACAGCTAATGCCACAATCCTGCTCAATGCTTTCTCTAATTTAAAGAAGAGAAACAAAGAGGGTTGCCAAGAATTACATTAAGAATTTCTTGGCAGAGTTGGGGGGGAACCTGATTCAGAGAAAGGACAGAAAAACTCAGTAGAGACAGATCTTCTCTCTTGCCACACTCTCATATGGAATCTTCATATAGTAATAGGTTGTTGGTTTGTTTTTTTTTTTCACTACTGGTGTTAGGACAAGAAGCAAGTGTTCTACAAATGGTAAATGTATCTATTGTACAAGACGGTCACCTAACATTGCACGGGAGTTTTCATATTTTCCATTTGTAAAAGGAGAAAGCATTCATTCATTGCCTTGGGTCTATTAGGACATAGAGGAAACTGTTCATTCTTTTCAAGAAACTCAAACTCTTCTTTTATTCTAACTAAGAATTATGCATCAAAATGTTACTCCCCTGAAATGTTCTAGGAGTACCAACGATAATGGGGATCACAGAGAACACCCATATCCTATACAAAACAACAGGCTCTTAACCAATCCCATTGATCTAGAGATGTAACAAGGGATAACAAGAAGAAAGGGTAAAGCTGAAGTAATAGCTGCTCTACACCCATTTTCTGCTTTGGTGAGCCAGGGAAAACAAAGCATAAATAACTGCAGAAGGCAGTCTTACCAGCATTTCAGGTGCAACATATTCAGGGTTTTGCTTGCAACCCTGCAGGGTTTTGCATGTGACCAGTCTCATTACTGTGATTAGAAATGCAGACCTAGGTACCAGTCCTATTCCACAGGACAGAAATTTGCAGGACTAGCATTAAGAGAGCTGGACACACAAGGCAGCACCTGTTTTAACAACATTAATCTCACATGCATTATTTAAACTCTCCAAATATCCACCACAATCAGTAGGAATAAAGGCTTCATGGCTTTTCAGAGCATGTCTGACAGGAACAGTACAAGGACAGGTGTCCTGTGCTCCCTTTGGGAGTTGGCAGGAAGAAATTCCAAATTAACAGCTGGCCCTTCTGCCAACTAGAAGAGACTCTCCCATTTTAACCCCTCTTCTGCATCATTTTAGTTCTATTTCTTCCAACTGAACTTTTTAATTTTGGGGCAGTATTAACGAGATCCTTTCCTGAACACCTGCAGTTCTCTCAGGGATCTGTCCTATCCTTTAAAGGTTCCCCTTGTGAGCCATTACCCTCAGAGTTGCACATGAATGAGATCCCCTGCACTTGGCAGAACACTTCTTGTTCCCTTGAGTGCAACTGGTCCAATTTCTGACTAAAAACTCAAACAAAAATTAAACAAATGAACACCTAAGACCAAACACTGCAGAATCTCCTGGGAGGCAGTCACTTACTCATACATGGAGGCAAGTTCCTCCATTCTCCTCATGGGTCACATAAATCAGAGGGTGTAAGTCATGTCGGCAGTCCCAAAGTTAGGAGCCATTTGTTGGCCACAACACCATTCATAATACTCAACATTCCTGGGCCTTCTGTAAACTCTTTCATTTATACACTTTAAAATACATAAGCACTTAAATCCCAGCCTCCCAATTCCCCAGTATTATTAACAGAACTCCTTCAGACCCGACAACAAACTGGTTGGCCAGAAGGCTGGGTCCCAGAGAAAACCATGTTAATAAATATTAAAATTTGAAGGAGGAAAATAAAAGAAAAAAAAAAGAATATTAACTTTTCTTTTGCTGGAATGTTAAAAGTGTTGGCTTCTAAACAAGGCTACTGAGAAACACCTAAAGGTCTCTCCACTACCTCTCTCCAAAAGAGATTTCAGCTTTGCCTTGCAGAAAGTATTTTTCATTCTGGTCATTCTGCCTTTATTGATGAAAAAAGTACAGTCAACTATCAAAAAATTACTACTTGAAGTATATTACTTGTGTCACCAGAGACACGGTTCAGGGCTCTCTCTTATCTCCTGGTTTCATTGCTTTCTGGATGCATATTTAAGCCTCTGCCCAAGTCAGACTACTGACACTGGTGTTATCTGTACTTTCTGAGGAGCTGTTGTGATATCTGTCCAGACTGCATTGATTAAGGGATGTCTGGACTTGAACATGATTACATCAAGGCAGATAATAGTCTTAATGAGGAACAGATTTTATTGCTCTGGACATTTCTTTCCATTCCCTATCTCCTTACTTACAAGGCAGGATATGCATTCCGTTTATTTTTTACTGAAAAATAACAACTTGATTTTGTAACTGAAATATGGTTTAAAGCCATAGAATAGTGTTAAATGGTTGAAAAGACATTTGCTAAAACTAGATTATTCAGTCTACATCTGAAGTAACATATAATTAGTATGGATATAGCTGACAGATTTGTTTTCTGCCTCTTCAAAAAGCAAACAAAGCGACAGAAAGTACATGAAGAAATTAAGTAAATATGAACACTACCAAAACACTGATCTTTCAGTTGAAACAGTTTAGGAGCCTATGGCACTCATATCTAAGGAATACACAAAATCACTGTTTTTAGAACATTGTCTGAAAAATTAACACTCAACAACCTACTAGCTATTTTGCTCTTTAATCTAGCATTCTTAATCTAGCACTATTCATCTATCTATTTTGCTCTTTAATCTAACATTACCTTTTCTAAGCATCATATGCAAATCAGATGTTTAACTCAGAGATGGAAAAACTGCATCTCTAATTTTAAAGTGTAGGAAATTGTACATAGGCCACGCAGAATAGTCATGGAAGAAAAGGGAAGAACCATGCAATTGCTTATCAAGTTACACCTTCCAAATAACACAGACTAAATCCCAAACCAATAGTGGATCAAAAATATAAGCCCAGGGCTTTTAAACTTCCATTTGTTCCATATTTAGGAACAGCTGTGCATGTCCATACAAAGTATGTTTCCCAAAAACATGTGCTGATCAAGTTCCTAATTACAGGAAATTAACAAATACTCTTATAAAACTTTTTCTTTGCATAAAGTAGAAAACATACTATTTCAACTTTATGGCCCATAAACAAAAAAATCCCAAACCACACTTTTGCTTTCAGGCCAAGAGAAGTGTTTCTTCATTGACAAGAGACTGAAAATATCATGTATTTGCAAATTAATGTAACACGGTCCAGAGCTAAAGTACACCAAATGGTGGAAGAAAAATTGTCTTCTGTTTTGAACTGCAAAGGCATTTTGCAATCTTTATCACAGCCAAATATTCCAAAGAAACAGTTTTAACAAAAGAAATAGTTTCTTAAGTTGCCTAAGAAACTATCAAGCTTCTCAGCTGCTGGTCATATGCAGCTATTTTCAGACAACTTGGAGTTTCACATGTTGACTATTTCTGTTGAAGAAAAAAAGAAGCACTCTAAGATCATATGAAAGGAATTTTAGTTTGAAAATATTTTTTTAAAGATTTTTGAGAATTTTTCTGCCTCTTACGTGGAGACCAAGATGATAAATGACCACAGACTATTTTCTACAGCTCCAGTTGCAGACATCCTTGTTCAGCTTCTGCTGAATGCAATTACTGCACAGTTTGAAAAGATGACATTGAGGTTACATGGGGTTAATCTTGTATATTACATGTCAAGCCACTGAACAGATATCCTGACTTAGAAGCAGAGAGCCAGTGTCCAATACATGGAATAACTTCTCTGTTAAAAATTATCAAAATCACTTTTTTTTGACAGTCAAATGTTTGTTTTCTTGAAACTTACTGAAGTCCACAAATGTGCCAACTTTTTGCCATTTAAGGCAGGGGAATGCTGTTAAGCTTATGGACAGGCTTGAATTTCTCCTGCCACACTGGTGTGCCACAGCAGAACCAGCCCCACCAGGGCCACCTTCTCAGTCAGCACAGTGGGATGCGGAGGGCTTTGCCAGCACAGGATCCATTAACCCAAGCAGGTTCTGGCAAAGACTAATGGAGACCATGGAGAAGAAACAAAAAGGAAACTGCAAACCCATAACATTTCTGGTTAAGCATGGAAAATTGTTCCTGTTGAAAGAAGTTGTACTATAAATAGTTACATCAGCATTTTAAAATCACTTTTCATAAAATCCTGATTTCTAAGCTTTTCTATTAGGAATGCCTGTCCAGAACTGGGTACATAAGAATTTGCTGTGTAGCACTACAAGGCTTGGTTTGGTTGGTTTTTTTACAAGCCTTATCATTTGTGAGACTTTACAAATATACTCGGAATTGGTGACTTGATTATTTAAACATCCCTTTTCTCTCCTTCCCAAGTTGAGAGCCACAACTTCAACCCCTGCAGCTCAAGAAGAGAGCTCAATGCATGCAAAATAAGCTTTTTTGTCTTTACTCTGGTCAAATCATGCCATGGAAATCCCAAGTCTTCTGTAGACAGCATATGATTGTTCTTTTGTCAGGTAATGCCCCTTCCTGACCAGCTCTCAGCACACTAGAACAACCCAGCTGCTTCAAGTTACACTATTCAAATTAAGGCACTCTCCTACCACTTCCACTACAACGTGGTATTTCAAGTGCACACTCCACACATCGTACAACACTGGAACATGCTTTTCTGCTTGGATGTCTGTTGGAGACATCTTTAGCTTGGGGAAAACAGCTTAGCTTGCTGATCAGAACAGCACACAGGGAATGGTCTGAGGTTTGTCTCACATCAGTTGAAGGTTACTGTAGGGCAGACAAATGTCTTTCTATTGCAATATACTTCAAACATATTCTGAAATTAGCACCAACCTGGAATTGTTACTTTATGTTTCCAAGATACACTTGCTTAATTAAAATTATTTTCTTGTACCTTTCTAGATAATTGCAAAGACGTAAGCTCACACTACATGTCTGAATTTTTAATAATTAACAAATATATATCATTTACAGCTGTGCAGTTTGCAATGACCAGCATAAAATGGGGTACATTTTATTCCCTGTCATACCTCAGCCAGGTTCCCTATAAATCTGAAAACTAGGTAATATAAAGCAAGTGAATTCCTACAGGAAGTCTGTGGACCACAACACAATATACCAAACATCAAAGCCCCTCTTCTTTAGCACTGCTCCGCAGAGTTACTGACACTCCTTGTAACCCTCTCTAAGCAGTTCACTTGTATAAGAAAGTTTAGCCCAGGTTTCAGATCCAGCTCCATCCCACACAAAATTACTAAGAAGGGAAGATGTCTTGCAGGATTCCTTAGGACCATTAAATGAGTAACATTTATAGCACCAGCATCCAAATAATCTCACTGGAATCAAGAGAAACTAAAACTGCTTGCAGCAGGGCACAAGTGCTTGAGCTTCTCAGTGGTTTATATCATGTACCTTCTCCACATTTCTCAAAGCAGTATTAAAGATCCTCCCACTGCAAGCCAGTCCTGCAGTGCAGAACCTGATAATCACAGTAATTTTCAACACACATTGGCTCATTCCTTTGAACTGTAGTTGCTCATGGCCCCCCAAGGCAGTTTGGAAACCAGCAATTATTTCAGCCATATTTTTAAGTCCCGACCCAAGGGCAATCAACAACGAGGATTGATTACATCCTGCAAGCCTCTGCAGAGATCACCCCTTGTCTCTGTCTGGCAAGCCTGAAGGCAGTGGGGCACAGGACATCCACCATGTCCGAACCATTACATGGCTGCTTCTCACTCTAAGCACACTTCCAGTAATTCCTCTCTGCACATACAAAAGGGCCATTTTTAGAGAAACCCAGATGGCTGGGATTGAGGCAATCACCGACCTAAACAACCCTGGCTGCACAGCTGTAAGCCTTTGTGAGCAGGTGGGTCTGGCAAAAGAAATCTGGTTCATACCTTTCACCCACACCTACAGATTCCTAACATTTCATGTATGAGTTCTGGAGCCTCTTTTCCATCCAGGAGTGAGACAAATTCCTACACCTGTGTACATTTAGGTCAATGAATTTTTTAAAACCAACAAGACCACATTCCTTTACTGAGAAAAAGGCACTTGAAAAAGACAACTATTTTGTCCCCTAAAATGCATAAAAAGAACATTTTCCATCAGCTCAAATTCCAAGGTGTGACAAATGAAAAATGCAAACAATGTTTATTTTTAATGAAGTACTTTTCACCAAGAAAAAAAGTCTTCAATCACTGAAATATGGAATGACTGGCAAAAGAGCATGAGTCAGCTTGATGTCAAACTTCAGAAAACCTTTATTTTACATTTTAGCAAGAGTAATTAGAATTGTGTAAGTACCTGGACAGCCAACAATAAACAGTCACCATATGAGACTAACCCAAAACTCAGTCTACCTTCACATCTGTGAGCTCCTTCCCTCACTTCCAGAGGAAATGAACAGGATCATGACAGATGCAAACCATGGAAGTCTTAAATCCTGGCCATGTGCCAAAAGCAACAAGTACCTGAGCGTTCAGCCTCTTTGCACAGAGCCTGTGTGTGTAACTACAGAAAAATGCAGGCTGTCTGTCTATGGAGAAGAAATAATTAACAGGCAGGTCTTGAAAAAGCCTCTGGCTTTCTGAGTAATTCTGTACCCTAGTGTGAAGCAGGGAAATAAAGGAAGTAACACAGTACATGAGTGGGAATATTCTTGCCTGAACCGGTACAAGAACACAGAGACTCATCTTAACACAAAAACCTGATAAGCTTGGGAACTGAAAAAAAGCACAGCCCTCTAGCAGGTAACTAACAACACACTTTAAGCTTTGAAAACTGTAAAGAATTACTGGTTTACAGCATACTTCTGTTTTAAAACAAGTAGGACTGGGATGCAAGACTGTGTTGCAGCACAAGTCTGCCACTGTGCCTAACAAGAATTCCATATTCTGGGCTAAAGTCAGGCCTTTGGAGAACAGTTATAGCAAGTTACAAGGCAGCTGTACCCTCACCATCCTGATTTGAAAGAAACACAGCATCTTATGCAGGTAAAAGACAATGGGTAAATGGCTTCTCATCTGGGGATTGAGATGTGCAGGTGAGCCTGAAAAGGCCAAAGGCACAGGAAAACACCCCGAGCCCTGCCAAGAGCCTCATCCACCCTTCTGGTGCAAACAACATCAGACCTGAGGATCCCACAGCCTGCCACTGGGGAGCTGCTGGAGGGCTTCTGTCAGACCTGAGCCCACAAGCCCAGGGTGCTTTGCCAGCAGCCACTCTGGGTATCTTTTTCCAGTCATCAAGGAGGGAGCAGGCAGCAGCCAAATGAACAGCAGCAGCCTCTCAGAGGCATCACAGCCACAGAGAGGACTCTTCCCATCACACAGCTGCCCCAGCTAACAGGAAGGCAGGGTGTTCCTCTGGCACAAGCATAAATTAAGCGGCCTCACCAGGCAGAAAGATGAGGCACCACCATGCTGTGGTATGGATTGAGCTCTCCAGAAGTGTTAATGCATTTAGCTGTGCTGGGAGATTCATAAACGCCCTTTGCAGTTTATTTTGCAATATTAGAAAAGCCTTTAAACAGACATTGAGAGCAGATTTTGATTAAGACAGATTTTTAAGGTTCTGGTGGCATTTGTCTTTTTAAGATGGTTTACATTAAATCTAATCTCCATAATTACTCAACTATCTATTTTAAAGTCAGCAGCTAAGCAAAAAAAAAAAAAAAAAACACACAAAAAAAACCCAAACCCAAAAAACAACTATGCACAAAAAAACAAACAGCAAAACTCCACAAAAAAATCAACCAACCAAAAAAAACCCATCACCAAATTTCTCTTTGTTGCGAATAATGAAGTATAGAGAGTCCTAATCTTGCCAGGCCTTCCACCCATAAGCGAAGGCTGGTTCTGGAGACAGAGTGATCAGATTCCTGACCCTGATCACCACCAGAGGGGTCCTGTTATTAACTTTAAGGATGGCCGAACAGGGAAGAGTACCAGCTGCAGCTCCAGGAGCCAGATGCATGGGCAACCCAGACAGACCAAAGTCTCCTGGTCACCACAACTTCTGAGAAACAATGGAGTAGCCTTCCTCAACCAACACTCTGGCTCACCTTCAGCACAGCTGCACTGAACAGAGAGCACAACCAGCCTCAGTAGAATCAAAAGGTAAAACAGAGCAGGTTATAAATCATGGTGCTTTCCAAGTAAATGTTACAATTTGTTTAATATTCCCTTGCCCAACAGAGACAGTTGTTGATGGCAGAGGAGTTCAGGCTTTCTCTCCAGTGCTCATGTCATATAAAACTCTAACTGGCACCAGTCACACCAAGCACCAAGTAGCACGTGGACCTGAACTTGTGTACAGAGTATTGCTGTGCACCTAGACAGCAATTCTTACACCTGACTCTTTTGACACTCATTGTATCTTGTTACCATCAGCATAACATTCATGGAATAATATACAGATCCCTAGTGATATTTTTCCTCCTACAGAGCATTTTTAACAAAGAAATTCAAAGAGAGCCTTCTAAAAGAGGCACTGAAAAGCATCCAAAATTCAAGGCAATGCTTCCACTAACCCTTGATTTATATTATTTAATCCCTTTCAGCAAGAAGGATAAATTGCAACAAAGTCACGCTTCAGTTATCTTCAGGGCTAGTTGTTTAAGATTATTAGAACAGTAAGGTTATAAATATACATCCTATGAAGGTAAGCATCAGAAAGAAAGATGAGAAAGTGTTTTTCCCTAAGGCTTACCAGTTTTCAAATGCAAAAATCAGTATTTTTTTTCCAAATTCTGAGGTAAGTGCATCTTTGGACACAGCATTTTATTGACAATGAGAAAGCTTTGACAAAGACTGCACACTGAAGAGTACATAATTTTCTAACACTTACTGCTTTGCTAATCTCCATCTGCTTAATGCTTCAGTATTCAAATTTTCATTTAAAGTGGCAAATTTCAAGTCCTTTTGGTTGAAGGGAAGAAGAGAAAGATGCATTCTTTGCTAAAGAAACAGTGATGCTTATGCAAAACTCCTTTCATAGAATATCCAGGTGTTTTCCATGCTTTAAAAAAATGAAAATATTTAATTCACCATGTGGCAATCAGATAGACTGAATGAGTGTCAGATTGCCAAAACATACATGATAAAAAGCCCACCACAGGTCAAAGGCTGTCAGATGGCTGATCTCTTTCCCCTATATTTCCTGTTATTCTCTCTGCAGGGAAAATACATAAAAGGACATGGTCCACATTTATTCCCTGAGCTTCATTCATTCAGTCCAGTAGTAGTTTAAATAATACAAGGTTCGATTGCATCCTACATGGATGAAGTTCACCACCATCACCTTATGTCTTTACTTCCTTTCTCAGGTAGAACAGCAGTAGCTGGTATTAATCCTCCCAGAGGCTCCACATACAGGCCTGCTCCTAATGCTCTAGTTGAAACAGTACTACTTCTAAAGGCTGCTGGAACTTACAAAGTACATCAAAGCAAATGAAAAGCAACAAAAGTGCTGTTGCCCTGACAATGTCTCTGCTTTTGTCAAGAGCTACAGCAAAATAAAAATGTGTAACTAAGTTGACCAACTTTTATCTCTTGCACCTCCAAAGATGTTTTTGACAGCACAACATAAAAGATAGACACCATAGTTTTTTGCAACTAAAAAACAAAAATAGGCAAACACTTGTCATGAGGTCACCATTCCTTCCTTTGAAAACCACTGGGATGCACTGGTAGTTAAAACCTAGTGTAGAACAGCAGAACAAACAACTTTTCAGTGAGGACAAGAGAAGTTGTGTATCCTCCCAAAATTCAGAAAGGGACCTTCAGGAAACAATGCTCAGCCTCAAAATTGAATGCCTACCTCTTCACTCATCTGCAGTTCCCACCCGGGAAACTACGAGCCCTTCTTAAGCACTCATGGGCCGTGAGGCCTAGGTGCCAACTCCATGCTTTAGTGTGCAGTTCAGCTCATAATTTTAGTGGATCCACAAGTACACTTGTAGAACAAAAACGCAACAGCAGAACCACAACCTCAGGCCCTGCAGCCACTAAATTTTACAAGAAGCAGTAAGAGAGTGGGACATTTTCTCTAATAGATTATGGACAAATTTAGACATCTATCACTGGAATAATTACAAGAAACATCTAAAAATTAATTACATCTGTATCCATCAGCATATTTATGCCAACATTAAAATCATGTGGTATCTAAGCATCTTACAGAATTTACGACCAGAAGAGAGCATCAGTATCATCTTGTCAGGCTTGCTGAATAATACAGGTCATAAAACTATGCAGTAATTTCTACATTAAGCTTGATGTAGCTGGAGTCTTGTCTTCCTATTAAAAAACTAACAGCTTAATACTGAGCAAGCAACTATTAAAAACATCCTTAAAAATAGCTTTTTGCCTTAACTGGGAAAATGCTTACCCCTCTATGTGCAAATTTCAGCAGTTTCTGCACCCAGCTGACAGATTATCATGAATGCAGTTCAAAAACTTCTCTAAGTTCTGTGTCTATATATGCACTTAAAGACTAAGGTTGACGAGCAAAGTGAGCATAATAACTGTACTGCATAATGAACAACTTGGGAAACTCAACATACATTTCTTCGCGAGAAACAAGGTCTCTTCCCAAGTTTTAGCACCAAAGGTAAACAATGAAAATTTGTCTTCTCTGTGGTAGCTGAGAAACATAAAGCAACAACTACAGAAAAGCACAGGAGAGCTGTGCCCCAGTGAGAATGGAAGATGAAATGAAAATAAGGACCTGTCAGCTGTTACAGCTTTTAGTACTGTGCTAAAGTGCCTCTAGAACTTGCCTTGCACATAAGGCACCTGGAGTCTTATGGGAAAATGTATTGCAAAAGAGGCACCCCAAATTGTATGAGAGAACAAAACTTACTGCTGCTTTTGGCTAGGAATCCAAAATCAGAACTGGGATTTATATTTGTCACTGTGAAGTGATACATGCCAATGTGCAACAAAACTGAAACATACCTATTATGTGTCTGGACTGAATTTTATACTGCCAAGGAAAGCTCTACTGTACTGTAAGTAGAGAGCACACATCCCAGATCTCACTGGGCTTGTAAGTACCAGTATAAATTGTGAAACTTTCCACTTAAGATCATACTGGATATGATTTACTAAGTTTATTAATTTAGAGATGGAAGAAACTGCCTTAGTTACTGCTCTGAAAAGCAGAATCCTTAGCACTTCAGGTGATGACTGCCATGAGAAAAAGCAGGAACACCTGCCTTTCCTGCTCATGCAGAGGGCCTGAGCTGGATTTTCCCTCCCAAACACCTTCCTCCCAATTCCACATCTCTCATGCAGGGCAGAACTAACTGAACCCAAAAAAACTGCTCTCTGTACCTTGTCCCTTCCTTTCACGGAGCATGCCAAGACCTCCGGATGGTGAAGAGCACTGCAACTCCTGATTAGCGAGTTGCTTTTTCAGCTGAACAGAAAAACAGAGAGCATTTGGGGCTCTTCCACACGATTAGACTTTGGTGAGATAGGGAGCTGGGATTCATAAATTCACAGATGATTTGCAACTTGCTCAATGACTTCACCACTTCACCACTTTCAGTTCAAAGTCACTATACTAAGATCATAAATTTCAGCTTCGTCTGCTGCTTTTAATGATGCCCTTTGAAGACATCCATACTTGTCTGTACCTGACAATAATTTCTGCTGCATACTAGTTGCAGTACCAATAATTATGCTCTTGAGGATGATTTTATTCTACTTACTGATTAATATTATAAGGAATTATTTGATCCCATTAAGAATATTCTCAACAAGAGGTACTAAAGAATTATTGTTTAAATAAGCAACATTTTCCAAGAATAACTAGTTTTGTCATTAGATAATGGCAAAGCACTAAAAAGTAATGACATTTAATATGTACTGTTCCTCTCCTTCAGGATTTCCTAGGAAATGACCTTGCAAGCCAGACTACTTTTTGTGGGGAAACTTGAGTGGTACAAGATGGCAGTTTACATAAACCAGTGTGTGCACTGGCTTCTGTTATTAAAGCACACAGAATCCCTGATTTACCAAGACCTGGCTGCTGCATTCCATAAGCTCCAAGGTATACTTTGTGGGGACAGTTTCCCAGCTCACGTTTCATTATTTGCACATGACACATGCTGAGTACGCACTGGATGATGGAAGCAGGCTGAGTTGATGCCACCAATTTCAGCAGAGGAGCTGATGACATTTGTCCCCTTCAGCTACGTGCACTTAGGGACATAAAGACAGCCCATGTTTTTTTCCCAAAGGGGAATGCATCACAAATTGTACAGATATTTAAGGTATTCTACTAAATAGGGCAGAGCAGGATTAACTGAGAAAGAAGAGAATTCAAGTCAATGAAATACTCCTAGCCTACAAAAAATTAATTCAGGTACTGTAAACGGCATAACAATGCCCTTCCTCACATCAGTATAAGCAGTGATAGCAGAAAAACAAGCAAATTGACCTTACTGCATTGGATGAGTATGTCACTGGCCATCTTGGGAAAAACCCATCCCTATGGAAAGACTTATTTTAAAAGACTATACTGCACTATACTGATAAACCAATCTGACTCAAGTTTTGCTGCCCTGGAATTAGAGCAGGTAACACCAGCTCATGTACTACTCCAAGCAGCAGAAGTCTGCAATCGCTGGAAACAAACCTTGGAAAAGTAGCTCTCCCCCGGTTCTGTGGCTGCGTGCCCATATTACACCACTTTCTCATCTCTAGGAGCGCCAAGACTTCAGTTAAATTAGCAGCACTTTAGCACACAACTTCTGACACCCCCACAAACATCAAGGTAAGATCACAAGGAGCTATGTCTGCAGGAACAGGACTCCATCTTCCTTTGTTTTGCAGAAGAGTTTGATTAGGACTGCACAACTGCTCTCCACCCAAACATTTACAGTCAACACTTTGTTATCCTACAACTGCCAAGTGATTGTTTGATTCAACTGTCCAGTGCCTTCTTAGTACCAACTTATTAACAGCAATTAGCCAGGTACTTGAAAAAAATTTGCTAGTAACCCTAGTGCAGTTTCCAAACTCCTTTTGCAATGCTGGAGCACTAATGTGCTGGGTGCTGCGTCCTGCTACTTTTCCTATTAAACATTAATAGGGAAAGCTGTGAGACTGGGCACACTGAAGCTCTAGCAAAATATGGTTGGCTGGCAATGTGGCACACACCATGTAAATATCCCTTTTCACTGCCTGAAGTGTGATGCTGATCTTCCTAAGAACACTTGCCCCAATAAAAAGGCAGTCATTTATTACTCTCTGGAGTGCAACAAATCAAACTTCAGCTGGTACTAGAAGAGCTAGTCCTGACAAAAAATTTTACATGTTCCTTTTGATAGGTCTAGTACACGATCATCACACAGAAAGAACATTTTTTGTTGCCTTAAAAAAAAAAAAAAA
>WEKY01002105.1:26619-38587 GCA_013390045.1 Picathartes gymnocephalus | reverse complement strand
AAAAAAAAAAAAAAAAAAAAAAAAAATTATTGTAGCTTGTGAAGCAACTAAAAACCACAGGAGCACAGAGCAACTTCTGTGTAGGAAAAGAGGATTTTTGATCCTTTGGTCTACTATATAAAAAGAATTAAATGTGATCTAATCCCTTCAGTGGCTTTTCAAACTCTATTTGGTCTTTTTTTTTACCTCAAGTCTGAGTGAACAGCTAAATTTTAAGACACGAAATCCTACAAAAAGGGCAAGGGAAGAAAGCAACAGGGAAAAAAGGGAGGAAAAAAAGCAGGACACGTAAGACCTGGCAGGTATATGATTCAACATGACTTCAGACAAGATTTTCCATCGTGCCCACAGTCTTGTCTGCAATCCCTTGAGTATATGAAGCACAGACTGAAAGGAGGCCACACTTTGTGCACTCTCGCATCAGACACCACAGGGATCGTTTGACCTCATATTGCAAAACAAACTGTCTTTATCACATCAAATTTGGTTCCAGCTGAAGTCTTAATTCTGGAAAAAATGCAGCAGACGTTCTCATTAGCCCATAATTTCAGTGCATATTTTGCTTCTCAGCTAGTTAATTAAAAAAAACCCAAATCCCCCAAACCTAAAAAGGACATAAAGCACCATCTACTTCCCTAGTGCTCCATCCTCTTTTTACAAAACCATGCTGCTAACAGTAAAGACCTCTACAAAGCATAACCTGTATTTTTATCCATGGTAGCCAACAATCTTCTGTACAATAATTAAGCCATTGCCCAACTGATGGGAGTGGAACTGCTCTACATAAAGGCAAAAGCAGACAGTCTAAATCACAGGATCAGGACAGATCACCAACCAGATGGTTTGGCAGTGCCAGCCCTGAGCCAGGCAGACTCCAGCAGAGCCACTCCCCATGCCCACGTCCAACTCCCCAGCATGCCACAGGTAAAGGCATGGAACTGGACAGGGCTGCTCATGCACACCCATGCTGAGGGCACTAAGCCCTCCCAGGGAAGTCAGGACAAGGGGAGGAGCTTGGGGCCACAGGGACATGGTTCACAGCAGAGCCCAAACTTTCACCTTCCCATCACTCCTCCTGAAAGGATGGATGCAGGAGGATGGATACAGGTTTTCTCTGCGTGCTGAAACAAAGCCCCTCTTTCCCTCTCTGGGAAGCTGCACTCACAGACTCACACCTGCCATACCCAGTCTGTATCAGGGCCTCTGAGGTAAAGAATTTTATGTTCTTTCTGCTGAATTTATACAAAAATAAATTTGTCAAAAGGTACTGTTAAACAGATTTAATAAGAAAAAACTGAATATAGAAAGTGAATTTGTATTCAAAATCTTTACTAGAGTGATTTAACTAATTCAGAGCATTTATTGAGCACTCAGATCTCCAACAGGTTTTTACAGCTCAGACAGGATTTTGTTAAACCCAATTTTCATTCCATCTAAATCAATTTTAGAGAGTCACTACTAAGTATTAAATTTTAAGTAAAAACTTTCTTTAAAAACTCAGACTCTCTGAAGAAAGGTTTTCATCATAGTATATTCATTTAAATTTTTTAGAAATTGTAATAAATGCAACTCTAACACAAATGCCACGTAAAAAAAAAATTAATTTCCATTACCAACTATATTTGCACTGCAGTTTGAAGTGAAAATACAACCTGCAAAATACTTCCTATATATTAACTTGTTTCCTCTTTCTGAAGTTTTGGAAAAGAAAGAAAATACTGTCTCCCTGATATACTCCCTTTTTTTTCTTTACTCAGTGTATGGAAGAAGACAAAGTAAAAATCACAATATGTCAAGCAAACATTTTCACAACTTGCACAGTAGAAAAATTTTATAGTGGTCATCCTCACTTGCTTTACATCAGTTTTGTCCTTGGTGTTTTCACTGGGAAAAAAAGCAGAGGAAGTAGAATGCAAAATACAGAGACTTGGCAAATTTAGCTGTTTGAACTGCAAGGGTTGAGTAACTACAGCTGAGAAGTGATTAAGTGAACTCCATAAATATTTGTGTTCAGGTTTCCTTTCATGTCCACTTCCAAATGCAAACGCTAAGCTTTTGTTCTAAATTCACAGGACAGCTGTTGAGCAAGGGATCAGTGTTTGGTGTGAGGACATATTGTTGAATCATGTATGTAAAGAGAAGTTGATCCCTTGTTCACTGGGAGAACTGTAGTAATCTGCAGTCTGTATGAAAAAAAAGGAGTCTGGGTTTAGGGTTTGCTTGGGCAGGGGGTGTCTTTAGGAAATTAATTACACATTTGTACACTTGAAAAAAAAGCCAGCAGGTGGGACATTATGAAGAAGTTGGATGAAAGAATGCCAAGATGAAATATCAGCATTTTTTAAAATTTTCTTTCTTTGGAAAATTCCAGTGTCTTCCCCCTCACTTCTGAAAGAGAACATCAATCCACTCCACACAGAAATTCAGATGTCTTCCCAGTTCTGTGTGGATGTCTTGCTAGAGCCACTCCCACTGGGCTCCCAATTGGATAGCTGGGTAAAGCTGAACCCCATGGGATTACAGAGTTTTGGAACTCAAAATAAACAACTCACATGACTAAAACAAACTGCTTTTATGAAGAGGTACGGAATATAACAAGGCCAGAACAAGCAAAGATATTTTTAAGACTTGACATCAAAAACCTTTGATAAGTTGGTTTATTCTGCCAAAGGAGTTTTTCACCCATCATCAACCTACACCAAAAATAAGACATTATACTGCCTTTCTCTTAGCTTATGAAATGCAAAGGGTATGGATTATGTGAGCTCTATCAATAGAAAACTTCAGAGACAACAGTAAAAACATATTCAATCCACAGACTGAAGTGTTGAGTAATGTACAGAACATGAGAGGAAATTATAGTTCTCTGTTCAAAAACAAGAACAAAAAGTCATGTAAAATTAGCAGGAACAAAATTATTTCCAGAATATAGAGTTCTACTGTGGAAGTGCTTGTTTTCTGATGTACAGTGGCTCAGGAAGAACTGGAAAAATCCAGTGGGAAATGTCAAAGACAGCACTTTGGGCTCAGAAAGGTCCTAAGCCCACAGCCCAGGACTCAGAGAGTGCACACCTGCCTTTCCCTTCTAGCTGGTCACAACTGCGAATGTCTGACTTGGAGAGGAAAATTTACTTTCATCCTTCAAAAACATATTTCCAAGAAATTGGACTTTTCCTTCATAAAAAGCAACAAGATCATAGCCAAACTGTTCCTTAACATCATTCTGATTAAAGGTCATAGGAAAACAAGCCAAGAGCTAATGAAGGGCTCACAGCTGAATCCGGTGTACTGTCCTGCAGCCTGGATTCAGGCCAGGCTCTGGGCAGACAAAGGATTACCAGATGGCCTTCTTACATCAATAGATGATAAGCAAGCACCACTCTCACCCTTCCAGAACTCTCTAAACTTTATGACACCATTAATCAAGTTAATGCCCACTCTAAAAGGTTCACAGGAGTCAGGGGTGACTTTCTAGAACACCTGTAAGTCCATCAGTGAAATATGCCCTATAGGACCACACATTAACAAGACACTTAACTGTGTGGGCAAGTTTACCTAAGAGAAGCTGAATTCAAGTGGAAAAAAAAGGGCTGTATTAGATAACAGAACATGGAATTCACCTCATCAATGCATTCTGTTTTCACAAGACAAATTCATTGAGAAAATGAGCTCTTGGACTTAGTGCTGAAATAAGGCTCTCACATGACAGTAACAAAACCAATATTGACAGTGCCATTTGCACAAACTGGGAACATCCGCTGGGTGACCAACAACCTGGCCACGGCTGTGGCCTCAGGCATGAAACACTGCCAAGTACAGAGAGCAGAGAGAACATCTATCCAGGGCATAGTTTCCCTAGAGGTCAGTCCCAAATTGGAACAAAAGACCAGTCCCGCCCTTTTCAAAAAGGCTGAAAATACATTTATCTAAAAAGACAGAAAATATGGACTAATAAAACCCAAAACCTGACAAGACAGGAATTAGTTGCAATGAAGGTGGAACAACTTAGGCATAAAATTTTGACACAAATCCCTCCCTATCTCAGCATCCCTCTCTTTGTAGTGCAGTTTTCAGGCTCATGGTGGAAGCATCAAGTGTAACATATTGTAAGGAGAAGGCAAGGTCATAAACAGAGACGCAGAATTAGACCATTAGCATTATGTTCTTCAAATAGTATGTTCCCTGAGGAGCTTTAAATATACCAAAAATTTTATTTTTACCATTTATTACACTATCTCATCAACATACAATTACAAAATTTTCCAAGATCAACCCTATATATACATAGAGAAAGAACTATTCAGAATTCACCTAAAAAACTACAGTTAGATTGCCTTATTTTCCCTTATAAATGCTATGAATTAATTTCGATTATATTTTAGTAGGTTTTTGTGTCAAATGTTTTCATATCACCTTTTACTGGCTGCTCTTGGCATTGACCAGCAACTGAGCACTAAAGAACTTGTGTTTACCTGTAGATACCCAGTTTCTTTTTCCCCTGGTTACTACTGACTCCAGACTCACTTGTGCTGACAGATAATTTGCCATTAGTCATGCACTTCAAGTATCCTCTGAGCTCAGTTCACAGAGATCAAGTTAGGGAGAAATTAATGATATGGACAAACTGAAAAGGACCTCAAAACAAAATTAAAAAAACCTTTACTGTCATTTTCTCTAAAAGGTGAGGGAAAATATCTGAGATTAGCAAGATGATGAACATGAAGCAAACATAGTGAAGATAGGAAGGGAAATTGTTCTAAAACTGATTCTCAGTTTTCAAGTGTTCTGTGTCTATGGTGATAACAGGAAACACTAATTTTACAACACTTCTAATTTTTTTAGCTTATATTTTCTTGGTATAATATTGCAGCCTTCTCGGGAAGCATCCCAATAAACCCATGATTGTATAAGACACTACTTTCAGAAAGCACACAGATCTCAAAAACCACATACTTGCAAGTCCTCAAGTCTTGCTGGACAGATTCAGTTCAGCCATTTCCACCAGCTCAACATTAATGTGTTAATTAACACAACCCTCATTTTTCACCAGCTAAAGAGTTCTGCCATTGGCAGAGAAGACACACGCTCCTGTTGGTTGGCTGAAGTGCTTAAATCTCACAAAAAGGGAACCTCTGCTGACTGCATACAAAATTCACTTTACTGAGCAACAGATTTCATCCTTTCACTACAGTCCTATTCACCTGTAACTATTAAAGTTTTCTTTGCAACCTGTACAACTTTTCTCTCTCAGTAACTCTACAGCCTGCAGGCAAGACAGCAAAGCTGTTCTTTAGTCCACAGCAATTGATTACAAATGTCAAAATACAAGCAACATCCATTATGAGATTTTGCTTTGCACAAATGTTTCGAAATGTCAGTCCAACCCAAGTTCCACTGATGCCATTTTGTAGCTGAAGTTTTTTGGTGGTAGATCTTTCTGGGTGAAACATTTAAGTTAATGCTTAGAAAACTTTTATTCACAGCTTTTTCACTGAGAAACGTTCTGTTGACAGAAGAACTTTGCTCTGCCTCCAGTAAGGAGGTAGAACCAGGGATTAAATTAAAAGAATTTGGATTTCCCAAATGATCCTCCCATTCCTTGATATGTGACAATTAACCTCTTGGGTTATTGCACACGACTGCAGTATTTTTTTCTCTCTACTGATCTCTGCAATACCAGCTTTGAAATCAGCACATATGAGTAGTACAGTAAAACCCTATTACTTCTTGGCATTGTGGGACTGACAGGTTAGAGGATGTTAAATAACTTTTCTGGGTTTAGTCTCACAAATACTTTTGCCAAAGGCACACTGTGATCAAGTAGGTTAATCTGCACCATTTGATTGCAGAATATGTTTGCATTATTCAAAATCATGCATTTTTTATTTATTAGGAATTCTGGCTGCTGTCTTCATACTCCTGGACTATTTGAAAAAGAGATAATAAAACCTGAGCAACCCCTTTCAGAAACATAGGTAATATACAGACTTGAAGAAATGACCAGAGAGCAACTCCTGGGAGGAAGAAGGACACATCTGAAAGCAAGAAAATTTAAAAATCTAAAACATATGATCAGGTTTGCACGAGGGCAAACCCCTAAATTTGATGGGAAAAGGACTCAACAAGAGACCAATGGTAATTTTGATGAAGGTGGCACCGATGCCTCCTTCCATCTGTCTGGTGGTTCCTTCCTCTCTCACCTAAGGCACAGGATTTCTACCGTTTTCTCCAGATGAAGAGGTTCTTCTGTACTATGTCCCCCATTCTTCCAGGCAGACAGCTGTCCCTAGCACTGAACAGCAGCCCCTATTCATGTCTCTGTCCTTCTTGGGGCAGGCTGGGATGTTCCCTTTTACATTCCCACTGCCAGGAGGAAAAACATGATGCAGAGAGAGTGCTCCTGCAAAGCTAGCACAGGGACAGCTGCAGAGGATGCACACAAATACCCCCAGACACACAGGTCTCCTGCCGGCTCTCCCAAGAGGAATGGCGGGGCAGGAGCCACGAGCAGCCTCTTCGGCTAGCCAGCCTCTAGCACAAACCAAGCTCCCTTCCATTTGCCAGCTCAGGCAGCTGTTTGGCACCCAGATCCCTGGCAGTGAAGTTACTAACTAAGGGGAGGATGATACAAACCATTCCTTTGACATACAGAACCTGCCTGAAGTGGGGTTTCAAAGAAAAAAGTAGAGAAGTCCTCTACTACTGGATAAACATTAACGTTGCAAGAATTGAGTTGTAAATAAAGCACGTTTCTTTTCCTGATGCATCAGAAAATGTCTGAACAGTAAAAAATAGGGATCACCAGGTTATGTCATTTCCTCTGCCTATTCAAAGAGGTGAGTGTGGTAGTATTGTTATCTTCTGAGACAACCTGTATCCATACAGCCTAACAATCCTCACCCACAGCCTCCCTTGTCCCCTAGGTCATGAACTTGCTTTTGTTTCCCAAGCATGGCAGATTTGGTACAGTTTGCAGGGCACAAAGCCCACTGATACAGCAGATGATATCATCATAACAACCAAGTTAACTCTTACTAGCACAAACACTGCTGGCCTGAGCCCAGCTTAAATCAGGATGGTCTGCAACCAGCAGCATGAAAAGATTCTCAAAACTGCTCTGCATTATCATCTCCCCCAGTCTCTTAAGAAACGGATTTTCAGGATTTACATTTAGTAAATGCATATGAAGTCTGTTGCTTTGCTATGCCTTGTTATGTGTGACAGTTTTCTACCGCATTCTTACAGACAGCCGAGGCATTGCTTGAGCAGAGAATCTGGGAGGTTTATAAGGACAATAAGCTGCTTGTTTCCCCTGAGATTATTCTATTCAGACTGCTCTACAGGCACACATAGAAAATACTGTACCATAGTTGGGCCAGGGTTGTCCAATGAAGGCTCTGGCCTTAAAAACTTTTAAAACAAAAGTGACCAAAATCGTTTCAAAACACTAGCAAGATTACATTTGCAATTTCAGACCAAAAGAGAGGAAAGAAAAAACAAAAAGGGAAAAAACCACACCAAAAATTATTCTCTCATGCATTTCTCTCAGTTCCATGTATTCAAAACCTTTAAGTAACAAAAGCTAAGGAACCCTTTGCCTGTTAAACCATCATCTCAGTCTACCTCACTTCTGATAAATAATTTCCAGTCTTAAATATCTAATTATGAATTCTCTTCAGATGGTTTCCTTTTACTTTAAAAGCTTTCAAGTAGAGAGACATAAGAATAATACCTATTTCTATCTATAACCTTTCCGTGTCCCAAGTAACATCACTTGTTTTTCCTAAATACAGATTTATTTTTTCAAACAAACCAGTAAGAGAAAGTTTCCACACCAGTAAAGATGACAGTTTATCTAAAAACATGGAAGAATCAAGGGTGAAATAAATTCAGAAAATTTAAAACAAGTATTTCAACAGTTCTTTATTTCCTGAGGTAGAAGTTATGCTTGAAGATTTTCTTTCGTACTGAACTGAATTATCTATAGTTAATAATTTCTCAGATAGAGATTATGATATTAAATGTCTTTTTTGCATCATAAAGCCTTACTGTTAAACTGTGAAGTAGACAAGAGATTGCTTTCTAAAAAAATACTTGATCCTATGGTAATTTTTCCACTAAAACCATCTAGACAAGCAGTTGTTCAACAAGCATAAATATCTGGAAGGTCAAGTCCTAAACTGAAAAAAGAAAATTATATACAACACATCCTTTAGAAAATAACTGCAGATGTAAGAAAAATAAAATTACTTAATTTGTTATTTTATCAAGCATGTTGATGTTTTTGCATCACGTACAGGAAATTAATCGTGACAATCTCCACCTACGTGATCTCGTTTCGCATTTGCTTTTGATGCCAGAAATCCAACATTCCTGTTCATAACATGTGATATTCATGTGATGCAGTGGGAGTTTAGAGCAAATAATGACAATGTGGAGAACACCCAAAGCACAACGGAGCTGACAGCAATGCAGATAGGCATTTGGAATGTGAAAGCTGTACTGCTTCTGAGACGAGTTAGTGCTCCCTGAATTGCCTTGTACAAGCAAACACATCCCCAAAGGCATGGACAAAAACCCAGCCTCAGAAGAACAGCTTTCACATTCACCAGCTGATCCTATAAGGATAAAGCTAATTGCCAGCAAATATCTTGTCAAAGATTGAATATGCATAGTTCTTATTTCAGTGTAGCTAGAGGAGACCATTGCTTGTAATTCTATACGAGATTTACCTCATTAAGTTGAGAGCTCTTTCTTTACCTCCACTGGGATTCTATATAGAGTAGATGTTTTTTAAAAACAAAAAAAATTCACTCATCTTGGGCGTGAAAACTCATACAAAGATTGAATTTGAGGAATGGAAACCATTATTCTTCACAAAGGAGATAAATGGTTCCTGACCACAACACAAAGGTGTTGTGAGTCAGATTTGTTAACTTGTGAGATCCTGGCTCTGTACAGGAATTACCTTTCCCACAGAAATTTCTCTCACTGTTTTTTATGTAAAAGTACCTCCAGAAGCTGGTGGCCATGTTCACAACGTCTCTCCAGTTCACAGGACAGGGCTCAGGCTGGAAGTGCAGGGAGGATGGAGCTCTCTCCTCACCTGAAAAGAAGACAAACAGCAGAATTCAGTCACATAAGCAGCATTTCCTGGGCAAGGGGACTAAGTCCACTCATGTACACCAGAGACAAAAACCACATGGAAGAGTCTCAAAGTCAGGCATGCCGTTATCCTTATCCTGGGGGGAAGTAGGGGGACAGAGCTTCACAGACACACTGTAAAGACAATGACCACTATTTAAGAATTTGGGTTTTTACTCTGCACTTAGTCCTTTGCAAACAAGGAAGACTTCACCTGTAAATGTATGGTTTGCATCTCTGACCCAGATAGACTCTGAGTCTTGGTTTGTCACTTATAAGAGGTTTTTTTACCTGTTGCATCTTAATTCACTGAGAATTTAGAAAAGCTACTCTGCTACACAAGCTTAAGAACATTCGGAAGTTCCATTGAATTAGCACTTGAAAGCACTATTGGCTTTAACCTGGTTTTGAATCATTCCAAATAGCCTCAATTTAACCAAGTGTCAAAGCAATTTCATGAAGTGAGTCTTCTCTGTGATTGTGTCTTACAGAATGTCTAAAACAGCACATTTAGTTGCCAGACCTCCAGACCAACCCTGAATTTGATTTTATATCCAAGGGTTTCAGTGGAAGAACCCAGAACAGGATCTGGAGGGCTACCACTGTGGGCATGCCAATAAAACCCAAATCTCAGTACCTTACATGACTGCTGCAAAGCACTCACTGATCCTTGCCTATAATCAAGAAGAAAAACTAGCATTTCATCATCATTTTGTAAAAACCATAAAAAGTTAATGGTCAGACTAAGCAGAGAACAATTATACCACTGTATGAGATCTTTTTATTATAGGTGGTATGAGTGGCAGTATTTAATAAGATGTGCAAAATGCAACTCAAAACTCTGAACACCAACTTAATTTAAAAATGTCTAGATGAAAAATTCAACTGACAAGTGCCATTCATCCCAACCAAGTATCTTCCACACTGTTAAACAAATGACAAGATAGTAAAGAAAAATTGAATTTAGAGTGTTTTTCCTTCCCATTCCAATGAAGCACAACATCTGAACCCCATGTCTGTTCTCTCAATGATTTGTGCTAATACTCCATTGATCAGGCACTCTAAGTAAGTTTAATTAGTAGGAAGTATTATATTCATTTACATTTTTTCTTCTTGGTTGCTGTTCGCCTTCAATATTCTATACAGCATGAAATTGCCAAGATACTAAAGATATTACTCAACATCTATGCCACAGAGAAAGGTATGTTCGAAAAAGAGGGCTTTTCTGAAGTGACTTCTTTTCACGTACAAAAAAAATGGTTGCAAGAAAATTGAATAGGGAAGGGAAGATATTTCAGAAGGATTTCAGATTAAGCATGTGTTTTACCTTTCTCCACAGCAGGCCAAAGTCTCAGTGGATACAAATCACTGGAGCCTTATTTCAATCAACAAAGATGGTTCAGAAATTGGCCTTTTCCTCTCTCCAAGCACCATGTACAGCCTGCATCCATGTGTTTGACTTTTCTAGATCCCCTTCTTCAAATTCTGCCTGAAGAGAAAGCTCAGGAAGTTCATTTGAATATAACTCAAACTTGGCGTATTTTAGTTGATTGGTGATTGCACACAGAATCTCGGCCTTTCAAGCTGGTAGGCTGGGAGGGAAAGGACGGAGGGCAAAAAAAAAAAGCCCCTTTCATAGAAACTCAGAAGTCAAAGAAAAGACCTCAAATTCTTAGCACATAGTAAAAGTTTTACAGACAACTTGCTTTCAAGCAAACCAAATACACTTTTTCCTTTTCTCGGTAGCACAGGCCGAACCCCCTGAGAGACCCAGCAGCTCAGCCCCACACAGCAGCAGCCGCCATTTTCCCACCTGGGAACCCCAGGGCCACACACCAGCAGCCACCATTTTCCCACACTGGAACACCAGCATGGTCCAGCCCCACACACTAGCAGCTGCCACTTTCCCAAACAGAAACCACACCTCAGCCCAGCTCACCCAAGCCCAGCCCAGCCCAGCCCAGCCGCACACAGTGGCAGCTGCCATTTTCCCACACGGAAACACCAGTTCAGCCCGGCTGAGCCCAGCCATGCCCGGTCCCACACACCAGCAGCTGCCATTTTCCCACATGGGAACACCATCCAGCCCCACACACCAGCAACCACCATTATTCCACAAGGGGACACAAGCCCAGCACAGCCCCACGCATCAGCAGCTGCCATTTTCCCACACAGAAACACCAGCCCAGCCTAGCCATGCCCGGTTCCACACACTGGCAGCTGCCATTTTCCCACATGGCAACACCAGCCCGGCACAACCCCACACAGCGGCAGCCTCCATTTTCCCACAGGGGAACACCATTTCAGGCCCACACACCTGCAGCCACCATTTTCCCACTCAGGAACACCAGCCCAGCACAGCCCCACCTGCCAGTAGCTGCCATTTTGCCACACAGGAACACCAGCCCAGCCCGCTCCAACCCAGCGCAGCTCTCCCCAGTCCTGCCCAGCCCCACACACCAGCAGCAATCGCCATTTCCCCACACAGGGGCACCAGCCCGGCCCAGCCCAGGCCCACACACCAGCATCCACCATTTTTCTGCAAGGGAACACAAGCCCAGCTCCTCACAGCAGCAGCCACCATTTTCCGACAAGGGAACAACAGCCCAGCCCAGTCTATCCCCACACAACAGCAGCCACCATTTTCCCACAGAGAAACACCAGCCCAGCCCGGCTCAGCCCAGCCATGCTTGGTTCCACACACCGACAGCTGCCATTTTCCCACATGGAAACACCAGACAGCCCCACCTGCTGGCAGCCAACATTTTCCCACAAGGGGAACACCAGCCCAGTGCAGCCCCGCCTGCCAGTAGCCACCATTTTC
>WEKY01002105.1:4135-26377 GCA_013390045.1 Picathartes gymnocephalus | reverse complement strand
CAGCTGCCATTTTCCCACAAGGGAACACCAGCCCAGTCCACTCCAGCCCAGCCCAACTCCACACACCGGCAGCCACCATTTTTCCACACGGAAACACCAGCCCAACTTGGCTCACCCCAGCCCAGCCCACTTCCACAGAGCAGTAACCGCCATTTTCCCACACAGTAACACCAGCCCAGCCCAGCCCAGCCTGGCCCAGCCCAGCTCAGCCCAGCCGGGCCCCACATGGTGCCACCTGCCATTTTCCCACACGGGAACACCAGCCTGGCCCAGTCCAGCCTGGCCCAGTCCAGTCCAGCCCGGCTCAGCCCAGCCCCACACGCCAGCAGCCACCGTTCTGTCGCACTGGAACACCAGCCTGGCCCAGCCTCACACAGCAGCAGCCGCCATTTTCTCACACGGGGACACCGTTTCTGGCCCACACACCAGCAGCCGCCATTTTCCCACACGGGGACACCAGTCAGCCTCACACAGCATTTTCCCACAAGGGAACACCAGTCCAGCCCAGCCTGGCCCAGCCCAACTTGGCTCAGCCCATCCCAGCCCAGCCCCACACTCCAGCAGCCACCATTTCTCCACACAAGAACACCAGCCCAGCCCTACACAGCACTGATATGGGGACTATATAGGGTTAATTGCTGACTAACCATATTAGTTGCTTGCTTACCGAGACAGAGTGGAATGTGCTTACTGAGGCAGAGTGGAAGGAACAAGGCGACTGATGGGAAGAAACAACTGTGACTTAGTCCCTGCTTTTCCCGATAACCGGTTTTAACTAGCCTTGAGGTTTGGACTAATACCAACAAGCCAGGGAGCGTGTGCAACTAAGAGAGATGAAAGTGCAACCCTGAGGAAGACGACCCCTGCCCGCGACCACCAGGTGGCGCTGCGCATGTGTGAAGCTCATGTTATGCTAACTAAGGAGTATGCAAATGATTTCGGGGAAGGGCTATGAATAGGTATAGGCCTATGGGGTAACATAGTGAATATGTAACTTGTAACTCCATATATAACAAAGGGAACACTGGGGACGGCGCACATGCCTTCGGAGGAGAGACCCCCCCCATGCGCCCAGCGCTGAATAAACATACCTACTTTACAACTTACAGGTTGTAGAGTTGTCTTTCCACACGTCAGCACCAGCTGCCATTTTCCCACAAGGGAACACCAGGCCAGCCCACTCCAGCCCTGCGTGTCTCAGCCCAGCCCTGCCCAGTCCCACACACCAGCAGATGCCATTTACCCTACACGGAAACACGAGCCCCACCCCACAAACCACCAGCCATCATTTTTCCACACAGGAACACCAGCCAACCCCCACACAGAAGCAGCCTGGCTCAGCCCAGCCCCACATGCCAGCAGCCTCCATTTTCCCACACAGAAAATAACCAAGACTTTAACACGATCTTGTCACATTCTTAGTGAGAAAAATACTACTATGTTTCAAATTTTTTTGGCATTTTGATATGTTGTGTCAATGTGTATCAGTCATATCCTGGGCACACACAGCAGTGTGATTGACAAGACTGGAGAACACAGCAGTTCCAGCTGTTCTGAGTAAGATATATTCAAAGAGATGGGATGCTCCTGCTTTTCATGTTTTTAAATGAGGCTTACCCCTCCATGCATAACGCACCTGCTCAGTTCCTTGGCTGTCACTAAAGCCATTCAGCCACATCCATTCCCTAATCATACCATCACCGGTGTTTCCAGGTACTCAGGAGCTAACCACTTGGAATCTTCTTGTCTGTGGGTGGGACGGTTGCTGAAAACACTTGCCATCACATGGGGATATTGGGTCAAAATATCCCAACCCAGACAGCCAAGAGAGTTGGAATGAAGAAACAGTCAGTCTGTGCATCTATTTGCACTTTGGTGTAGTGAATGGGATGGTTTTGCTTTCCACTTCTGGGGTCCATGATACTTTCAATACCAGTTACGTTATGGTGTGCCTGGAGGAGAGGCACTCCCGACTTAAACTTGCCCCTGTTGGCTGCTCCAGACACTTTCTCGAAGTGTGAACTGGAGACAAAGTCCTAAAAAATGAGGGACTAGCCTCATGGGGCTGATTTCATCAAGTGTAGCAGGTATCTAGAGTTATCACCATCAGCAAGGCACCTGCCCTTTTCCTTCCGCACCCAGTTTTCAGGCTTTTCTAGAGTTGCTTTTTTGTTTTTGAAAGTCAGTTTCCACCATTTTGCACCTCGTAATGTGCTGAAAGACACTCTACAAACCGTAAGTTGTAAAGTAGGTATGTTTATTCAGCGCTGGGTGCACAGGGGATCTCTCCTCTGAAGGCATGCGTGCTGTCCCCAGTGTTCCATTTGTTATATATGGAGTTACAAGTTACATATTCATTATGTTGCCCAATAGGCCTACACATATTCATAGTCCTTCCCCGAAATTATTTGCATACTCCTTAGTCAGCATTGTATAAGCTTCACACATGCGCAGTGCCACCTGGTGGTTGTGGGCAGGGGTCATAGGGTGAAGTGGCCGAGTCTTCCTCAGGGTTGCACTTTCACCTCTCTTAGTTGGACATGCTCCCTGGCTTGTTGGTATTAGTCCAAACCTCAAGGCTAGTTAAAACCGGTTATCGGGAAAAGCATGGTTGTTCCTTCTTATCAGTGGCCTTGTTCCTTCCACTCTGCCTCGGTAAGCACATTCCACTCTGCAAGCAACTAATATGGTCAGTCAGCAATTAACCCTACATAGCCCTGTATCACTCACTTTACGTGCGGAGAGGAAGTGGTGTGTCCTGGGCAGGCTCAGACTCATGGCGGGACCGCTTTCAGCCTCTGCCGTCACAGCCACAGGGCTTTGTTTGAGGTGAAAAGACTAAGAAGGAGGAGTTTAGCAACAGCTTTCTCTGGTGAGGACTGGGGTTCCCGTATGGGAAAATGGCAGCTGCCACTTTGTAGGGCTGGGGTGGTGTTCCTGTTTAGGGTAAATGGCAGCTGCTGGTGTGTGTGACTGGGGTAGTGTTCTTGTGTGGCAAAACGGCAGCTGTCGCTGTGTGGAGCTGTGCCAGGCTGGCCTGGTGTTCCCATGTGGAAAAATGGCAGCTGCTGGCAGGTGGGGGTGGGCTGGGCTTGTGTTCCTGTGTGGGAAACTGGTGGCTGCTGGCATCTGGGGCTCTACTGGGCCGGGCTGGTGTTCCCGTGTGAGAAAATGGTGGCTGCTGGTGTGTGGGGTTGGGCTGGTATTCCCGGTCCCTCAAAATTTTGGGGGACGCAGCCCCCTTTTTATGCTGTTTTCCTGGCAGCACTTCCCTCTCTTTTTCCCCATTGGCTGAGGTACTTGAGAGGTACAGATTTCCCAAAACACCTAATACCCCCTTCTAATGTATAATCCCCCACCCCCTTTTTCTTTTCTTTGTGCCAATCAGTGGAATTCTTATGTAATTTACGATTCTTCCCACTGTTTCTTTCATCTCTCAGTATCCACTTTTATTTATCAGCAGACCTACAGCTCATTTGTAAAGACAAATCTCCCTCATTCCATTCATCAGTTAGTGGAATCCTTCCCATTGTTTATCTCTCAGTGATAGTTTTATCTACCAGCAGACCCAGAGTCCATAAAGACAAGTTCCTCATTCCTTTCAGCATGAAAGCCACCATCTTTTCATCTGATTACCCCGCACCTCTAACACAGACCGTGAACAAGAAAATAAATTTTGACATAATTCATACTATCATTAATATATTTCAGAAAACAAAGTAGGAAACCTGCCAGGGAACTGTGTACGTGCCAGGACAGTGGGATTGTTAGGGGAGAAAATGGTCTCATGTAACCAGAAAAATACCATATGCAAACATCTAGGTTATTATCCAAAGCCATGATAGTATATGGAGTTTCCTAGAGGGTTTAATTTACCAGCACACAACCTGAGACTCTTGATTTGTACAAGCTACTTTAGAAGTTACTCTTCAACACATTAACACAGTCAGTCTACAGAACACTATGGCAATGAAATAGTCTATCAAACGCTTAAACATACACAGCGATTCCAAAGACCGAGAAATCAGACTTCCAGAATGAATCCTTTTGTCAGTAGTTTTGTTCCTCTAGCAGGTAGCTCAGCCTCTGACATTTATAATTGTAATTTTTGTGATTCTTATTTGAAAGCCAGACAGACAAGCAACCTGGGACCAACACCAACAAAATTAACAGGAGAAAACACCACTACAAAAGCCCACAAATAATGATGTAGGCACGTTCTCCAAGGTCTTGGTCCTCAGGTGCCTTCTCCCCTAGATTAGCACCTTTAGCTCCAGACGACACCCATTCCCAGCTTTGTTCTTTACTAAGGGGAGCCCCAGGACTGCTCCAACTGCAGGCAGCTGGTGACACCCTTGGGAGCAAGATCATTCCCCAAACACTTGAGACAACCTCAGCATGCCTTCGAGCCACTTAATCGCACATGCCATGCATCTGCTCTACTCACAACCAGGCCAGAACCCACTGCAGCTCTCTGTGAGGTGCACCACCCCTCCTTCAGAGCCACTAGCACCACTCTGCTCCCACAGCAGGTTAGGACGAGGCAGGAGGGGCTGCTGGTCACTGGATTTCCAGCTGTCCCTGCACAAGGGTGCAGACCATCAGACATCCTGCAGATGCTCTGCTTCAGTTGCTTTTCTGTGCCAGGGCTTCACCACAGGGAACTGACAGGAAATGGGCTGGTTTTAGCTTTGCAAAATGGTTGGGTACAATCAGAGTATCTCAGAATATGCGCTTTCCTTTTACACCAGGGAGGGCAGTTGAGCCTGTGCCCACACAGTCCCAGCAGCAGGTTACAGACACTCCATGCCTGATTTGATCCGGCTGGTTTATGCTCCTGTGTGAGGGAGGGCAATGAACCATCCTTTTCTGCCTTACACATCGACAAATATCACCTGTATTTATGAGTAATAAAAACTGAGGAAGCTGGCAAGTTGATAGCCAGGAATTTCAAAAAGGTCCCAGGTAACTAAATCTCCATTTCCCGCTAAGTTTTGGTCAGATTTAGACACTTAACTCCCTTAGGTCTGGTTGAAAGTCCCAGTCCAAAACTAATACAACAATGAATAGCAACATAAACTGTACAAGTAAGTTGAAATCAGTTCAGCCTTAACTATCATATATCTAAAGTTTGCTGTAATAAAAATGTAGTTTAATCAAAATGAGAGCATGCTTTTATCATTGGTATTATTCCCAGTTTCCAAAATAAAGCACTGTCACTGTGGCTTAAAGCAAGTCTGAAGAGATAACAAATTACATTCTGACAATTTTTCCAGCCACTTGGAATGCCAGACATACTCATAACTAAGTGAAAAAATACCCTACAACTGTTTTTCATGTCTCGTGAAATGTTCTACCTTTTAATTGGTCCTCCTTTATAGGCATTATTCTAAAGCATAGAGTCAAGGTACTGTGATGTTCTGAGGATCTACTGTATAGTGCACAGTGACTGCATCTAGTTTCTTCTGCTGCAGTAGTTAAAAAATAAAGTTTACAATCTCTACCCTTTATCACCTTCTTCAATACCAATTCACTTGCATCATGCATAGGGTCAGAATTTAAGATTGCTGAGGGAGAAACATGAACAGAGTTCTATAATCATCTAAATTATTTTTTTTCACATTGCTGCTCCCTTGACAAAATAACTCAGCAAAATATTTGATTCCATTATTTTCTTAATGGAGGTATCAACGATACTCAGCATAACAGTCAAAACATAGTTTTTCTAATCTTTAGGCTTGCACTCACTACATAATGGCTAAATCCCTCTCTGCACCCCTTTTCTTGTTCTTACAGATAGCACCCACAATGTGGTGTCTAGTAGAAGTGACAAACAGGCAGTTTTATTAATGATATATGAAGCAAAATATATTGCAGTCTTCTACAACTGCAATGTATTTGGTTTTGGAATGCTGGCTACTGTGAAAAAAATGGTTTTACAGTGAGTTCTAAATTACTTCTGTTTAGAAAACTTTCTACACAAAATCCCACATAAAATGAAATAAATATTTCTGGTTTTCCATTTTAAATAACTGTGAGACATACTGTAAATTCCACAGCAGTCAGGTTTGCCATTACATGATCAAGTCTTAGTAAGAATGTATTTTTCACACAATATAAACCATAAAGTTATGGTGGACACACACAGTGGTTATAAGCACTTTGTCACGTGTTTTAAAAAGCCTATGAAAGGAGAAAAAAAGAGGGCTGTTGGATAATACTTATTCCTTATATTGATCTAAAAAGGTGAAAGGTTTTAGTGTTGCAAGTACTATTCTAAAAAGTCTAAAAATCTTGAGATGCTTGAGAAGAAAATGATAGTCTTTTCAATTCCACATAAGAAAAAAGCATGCTGTAATAAAACCAATAGTTTGCACAGCCACAAGAGAGAGAAAGAGGGAATTTCATGGACTAGATTTTCACCTTGGCTGAATATATGCAGTTCCACTGAGGTCAATGTGGCTATGGCAGTATCAATAAGCTGAGGACAACTGGACCCTATCAGAAAAAATATGTAAGAAATTGTATTTAGTCTGGTCTGGATGCTTTCTCTCATTGTCTGCTTTCAGTCAAATGTATGATAAGAAATACATGATTATATGAGCCTTGATAGTAAAATAAATATGACAATCAAAATTGAAATGAAAATGGAAAAAAATTGAAAATTGAATTGAAAATGGAAAAAAATATTTATAGAAAATAGTAGGAGGTGATGTTCATCAATCATTTTTGTAAGGCTCAGTCTGTAGGCCTTAAAAGTTGAAAATAATTTCAAGTTACTTGGCTAGGGATGAAAAAGGCTATTTTCACAAAGCAATTCAACTAGAGAACAGAGGCTACATTCACAAAATGTCTTGGGTGTTAAAAATGGAAGATTTCAAAGCTGCACTTCAAAGCATCAGGTTTCCCATGGAAACTGCAAGTTGAAAAATTCTTTGGTGTAAGGTGAATAAGCCAGTAAAATTCCAGTCTCCAGCGAAGTTGCGCTTTTTCCATGCACAGATCCCAAACTCTCAGAAGTACACATTTATTTTTTGGAACAGCCTACTTAGAGAATCCTATTTTTTTAGTTCTTCTTTCTTTCCTTTTTCCCTAGAGTGATCTTTAAATCTATCTTTCTATATTTCATAGAATCATAGAATGGTTTGGTTTGGAAAGGACCTTAAAGATCATCTGGTTCCAATCCTGCCATGGGCACGGACATCTTCCACTAGACCAAGGTGACTCAAACTCCCATCCAGCCTGGTCTTGGACACCTCCAGGGATGAGGCATCTACAAGCTTCTCTGGGCAATCTGTGCCAGGGCCTCACCACCTTCACAGTGAGTTTCTTCCCAATATCTAACCTGAACCAGCCTTCTAGCAGTTTAAAGTCATTCTCCTTGTCCTATCCCTATATATCCAAGTTCCAGGCTGGGTCAGCACTGGGTTACTTCCTTTTACTATAGGTGTCATTCTCCTTTAATGCATCTGTTTTGACTGACTATTATTATTATCCTGTATGAGAACTACTTACTGATGAGGAATGACAAGATTTACTTACATAGCCAGTCCTGGAATCCTACAAAATTTTCTCACAAGAAAGGCTCAGTTCTCTAGCTTTCTATTCATTTCAACTCTTATGTTCACTCCATCAGAGAGCCATTTGGAAGCCCAGTTCTAAATTTAAAAAGTTAAAGTTAATTGAAAATAGCTTTTAGCTAGTGAACTAGCTCTTACAAACTATCTCATTCTCCAGTCAATTTTTGTCTAAAATAAATCACCTATGACAATCCAAAACTTTCAGAACTAACAAAACCTTGTTTTCTACTTACCTGGATTTCATAGTTCTTAGGCTGACGTATAAGCTCTTTTCGAAGCTTTTCTAAGGTTTAGGTGCTTAGCACCTTCCTTTGCAATGTAACATAGAATGTGTTTGTGCTCCCCTCCACTCCCAAAGAGATTTATTCTCCTGCACTGTCACTCACATTGATGAAACCTACAGGGATTGCAACTGTACGCTGCTCAAGTAATTCAACAATTCTTACAGGGAGAGGGGATGTATGCACACAGTGTGTAAAGATACACCATTTCTCTATGGGAAAACCAGACTAACAATAAACCTGTAAAAATATCCTGAAACAAAAATTCTTTGCAAGCCCCTTTTCCTTAGGCTCTTTACAGCTGTCTGTTTCTTCTCTGGATAACCATTTGACCTTTTTCTCCTACTTTTTCTGCATCTGCTATTTTTCCCTGTGTGTCTATTCTTCCCTCATTTCTACTTTCTCTCTTTTCCCTGGATCAAAGTGGAAGGAAGGACATTCGAGGATCATTAATTTGTGGACCTACAGGCATATATCACATTGTGACAGACATCACAAAGAACCAGCACTTCAGCTACTCCCCAGGACTGGCTGCAGGCACCAGCACGCAGCAGACAAGTGCTGGAACTTCCAAAACCACACAGTCCTGCTGAAGATGCTGACAGCCTGTCAAGCAGAGCACATGGCACTGAGGCAATGCAGGTTATGCCAGTGCTGAGAGGTCAAAAAAGTAGCTCAAACTTTCTACCCTAGGTTTTATTAGGTTTCTTTTTGGGTCTATTGGAAAACTGAACAAAACTACAATAAATTAGTATTCTCTTTCATAGGACACAAACTATATTGGCTCAAAATGTAATTCAAAAATTCCTTGTTGCAAGTAATCTCAAAACTATTGTCACCTCAAAAAGAATTCAAAAATTCTTACTATCCTAATTCAAGCGTGGGGTTAAGTCAGTAAATTCAGCCTCCTACATTTGGAATATAAATCCCCAGCATTATCACTTTGTTTTTAGAGGGCCAGAGCTAGTAGCTTTTTGTATTTTGATTTTTCATGTCTGTGTCATATTCCTGTAACATCTGAAAATCTACAACACTCAGGATAAATCCACCTAATGAAGTCAATGGAGCTCTGCCAGGTGGAAAACAGTGCTGAATTTGTCTCCTTGTTCTCATGATGGAGTGCTCCATCAGCAACAGAAATTGCTGTCTAGCTTTGGCAAGATTACTTGGATGCTACTGTATATATAATACTCCCTTTAAGATGACTGCAGTTCAAGAACCTTCATGGAAGGTTATTTTTTTTAATTAACAAAACCACTACATAGGTATCTATAGCATATCCTCAAACAGAAACTTAAAATTCAGTTCAAGTCATTTGCTGAAAATAGTTTAAGTAGAGGCTTTACTGTAATTCAAATTTATATAACTTGCCACGAGACCTTTCTTACAAGGAGAGAATGGCAGCAGTAGGGCAAGTTTTGAGAATCTGCAGAATCATAGAGCAGCTGACACTGGAAGGCACCTCCTGAAATTGGCAAACCCAGCCACCCTGCTCAAAGCAGGAGGCTCAGGGCCATGGCCAGTCAGATTTTTAAACATCCTCATGTTCTTAGCAGGATGGGACTTCAGGGTAAGCTCAATGACTCATATTCTGAAGTACTGTTTTACAACTTTGAAATGCTAGTGTGTTCCATAAAGATTAGTCTGTGAATTCTGCTAGTGATGCCTTACATTTACATCTTACCTGAACCTCTATGGCATCAGTTACTGATGATCTTTTGTGTAACTGTGAGCAAATAACGTCCTTCATTTTAGTATAAAAGAGCAATTACATATTTTTGGAGTAGTGATTTATAGCTAAATGGGTTGAGTTTGTGCAGAAAACATCCTGATGAAAACCTCTATTCATCATATTAAACCCTATTTGGAGAAATAAATCTAAGCTTTTTGGAAAACAATAATAAGTATACACATAAATGATTCTCAGTAAAATAGAAGAGCTTGACTTTTAATATTTCACTAAACAACTTTCTCTGGCCAGAATCAAGAAAGATTGAAACATTTTCCCTTATTTTATATATCTGTACATTACTTCACTCTGAACAATGAGAAAGGCTCAAGTGCTTCAAACAAAACTTTTCCTGAGACTGCTGCAGCCCCATGAAGCACCAAGTTTTCAGTTCCAGTGGGTTCTGAGGAGCAGAGTCTGCTATACTGAGGACCACTGAGGAAACCTCTGCAGATCACTGCAATGACCAGAGCGAGGTGCAGAATTTAGGGTTACCATAAAAAGCTGGATGCATACATCTAACTTGAAATATGATTTTATCTGCAGACATACATTTTTTTATAGAGGCACAGATAAAATCAAGCCTGCTCAGTTTTGGCTGCTCCTACAGTCAGTGCCATACTGAATGCTTTGGTTGTATGTGTGGAGCAAGTAACTTTGCATTAACTAGAGCGTGTAACCCAGATCTGATGTACACCACACTGATCTGATTTCACATTGCATCAATGTCTGACAAGTACCATAAATAAATCAGAACACATTAATTGCTTTTCCCAGTCTCCTAAAATCCACAGAATCCTGAGTGAATTTGGTTCCTCTAGCCAGAAAGAAACAAACAGCAGCCAGGACTTCCCAGCAGCCATTTGTAGACTCCCAAACTGCAAACATATGTGAGATCTAATTAGGAGCCTATAAAACTTGTGCTTCATTGTATAAATAATCTTTGGAAAACTTCGTAAAAAACGTGCAAGCACTAAGCACATTTCCTGAAAACTCACCTGGCAGAAAAACATGGATTGGTACTTGAAAGGTCCTAAAAATACCAGGAAAGATTAAGCGTTCAGGCTTGGGACCATGACAAGTACTACCAAAAACCAGGAGCATTTAAAATTCCCCAGTCAGAAACCCAAGAAATATTAGTACACAGTGTACACCTGTACATGCATGAAGAAATTACACTTGACAGCACCATTTGTTAGCAATACACTTCATTACCTCTTTCAGCTTTGACTCTCTCACACAAAGTTCTTTGGGGCATGGCCTTTCCTCACTATGCTTGGGAGAAGCTCTCCACAAAAACTGGGCTTTGCCTGTGGAACACCCATCTATTTGATGTGGTGATGTGCTCTAATCCAATACCGGCACTACAGGAATTACAGTGCTGAATTCATGCTCTTCATAAAGTACTTCTCATTAAATAACATCATTTCTTATAGCAGTGCAATGAAATAAGATATAGAAATCTAATACCATCCTTCTAAAATTTATTTCAGTGCTGATATTGGTTTATGATTAAAATTTAACATCACTCAGTGTCTTGGCATTATTCATATTATTTTCCAATCTAGCAATCACAGGAAGATTTTACAATCCACCCAGACAGGATTTATAGCAGACAGTGGAGAACATTTGTTTAAAATGTCTTTTAAAATATTTCAAATGTGGTTATCCAACACAAAAGGCTTTAATTTCTTCATCTGTTTCTTGATTCTTTCTAGATTAAGAAAACTTGATCTTAGCTTTTAGAGACAATTCCATCCTAGTGCTCTTCCAGAATGCTTTCCTTCCAAATCACTATTATTCCTTCAGACTGAAATGTCAGAATTCCTATCATAATGCAGTGAAAAAAAATTCAATACTTTCCTTCCCCTTTTACAAAAAGTCAAGAATCCAGTATAATGTAAATTTTCGGTTCAGTGTAGTGATAATTGTTGGCACGTGTTTTTGCTATGAAATATGCTCTTCATCTTCTTGGGGTGCTTAATCACTTTGTACAAAGTGTGTTTATTTCATCTCCCTGGACTTCACCTTCTACCCTAATAAATTTTTTTTAAAGCATATTTTTCTATCACTCTGTGAAGAAACTTCACAGTGCGATCTCACAAGCGCCTCCTTCAACCTGCCGGCTCTGCCATGGCTTGTAGAGCCCCAGATGGTGCTGTCCTTTCGTGCTGCCAGGGCACGCTGCGGGCTCATGCCCTGCCGGGATCCCCAGGTCTCTGCAGCAGAACTTCTGCCCAGCCAGGCAGCCCCCAGCTGCGTCACTGCTCCGGGTTCTTCCTTCCCAGCTGTGGGACATCACATGCCTTTTGTTCTCCCGTGTGCCCTTGTGCTCCCCACTGGACACCTGTGCAGCCTGCACTCCGTGGCCTGCTCCAGGTGATTGACAGAGACCCTGCAAAGGACAAGGTCAGCAGGTTCCCCTGTGGTATCCCTGTCATGGGCCTCCAAGCAGAGTTCACCCTGCTAACAACCCTCTGAGCATGTCCATCCAGTCAGTCCTCCAGCCACGCTGTGACAGCCTAACTCACACAGAGCAATTCTGGGGGAGAATGCTGGAAGCTTTCTACTGCCTTTAGAAAATGAGTCTATTTAGCAATTACTGCATTTGGAAAAATATAACATGGGAAGAACCTTTTATGTTTCACAGTTAGCTTCACAAAATGATCTTTTTTACTCCACTATTTGCAATACTACCCTGTCTTTAGTGGGTTTGATAAACTGTAGACTGAATTTTGGTACCAGACCAGCTCTTCAGCAGAGTAACACCAGTAACTGTCACAAAATCTCTTAAGATTTATATTAATCTAAGTAATATCAAAGTCAGGCTCTAATTCTTTCTCAGCTAGGTGACTTGGGGTAGCAACAGTTTACCATTGCTTTTGTCCAGGCTTGCTGACAGGATTGTGCAATGTTTTATTTGTGGCGAAATTAAAATATTCCGATGAGATTCGGAGTTGGGTGTGCGTGTGTTTCATCGAATTAAAAGTTTGGGAGTAAGATGCCAGAATGCTTTTGATATGACATGTGCAGATCAGACCAGATGACAGCTCTGATTGCTGAGCAGTCCTACGGCACTTGCCATTGTTCTGCTTGCTCCATTTCCATATTGCCAGTGTAGTCAAACCCAATTGTTTCAATTAGCCCTTCAGAGTAAAGCCACGTCAGTGTCTCACATAAATACAATGATCCCTGCAGCAATAAGCAGAATGTCTCTTTTCACATCTCACAGCTTCTGTGCAGAGTTCTGCAGTGCTGTAATTAAGTCTAAGTAGACTTCGAGAGTTACACTAATGGTTATGTATAAGTACATGTCCCTCAGAGCTATTTGTTCAAGGCATTCTTCATATCATTTAACTTGCTTCAATTATGCAGATTGTGTTTTGCCTACCGATGTTTTTGCATGGTAATTTTATAAAAGTAAACATGACCTACAGGATTTTCAGTATTGGAAACTTAAGATCTAAAGAGATTTGATGTACAACTTAGTTTCTTTCCGGTACTTTTTAAATTCAACTCCTATTACAGTTAGTCCCTCCACTTAAAACTTAATTAATTTGTACTGTAATTATAGCAGACACAGAAGATAGTGAGGAACTAGATGAAGTTTAAATAAATATTTTGTAATACATTTTGATATAACTAACCTAAAAGTTTAGGAAAATGAAAGTTTTGGAATGGTCTTTATACAGAAATACATTCATTATTAGATTAAAGCATATTTCTTGCCTTAGTCACACAAACTGTATTTTACAGACAATAGATTTACCAAATTGCCTGTTGTTGCTCTTCACAAACTCTGCTTGTACAACATAAAATTGTTAGATGCAACAAATGTTTAGCTGAAACTTGACAGGCTAGCTCACAGCTATATTTCTTGTTTGGTTTTGCTCACTTGAAAAGTACATTTTTCTCCATTAGAAAATTCATCCAGCATTCATCTGCTAGATGTAAACAAGTCCTGAAAATAAAACAAGCAGTGCCCAAAACAACACCCAGGTTTACAAATTATTAAATTCTCATCTTCAGCCCTGCTTCAGTGTTAGGAGCATTTAATTTCCTTTGGGCCTGGATTCAGCAAACCACCTAAAGCAGTGAAACCAACTCCAATAAATGTTAACTTGTTACTTACGGTAATCCTGGATTTAGGACTTCCCGAGGATGCAAAACACATAAGCCTTCTGTTAGCTGAGAGAAAGCATCTGCAACACCTCACTATGGCCCAAAGTGCCCAAGGTGTTTGCAGTGAGGAAGGAGTTCAGTTACACATTTTGGTGTGTAAGACACAACACGTGTGAGCAGCGTGTGATTTTCAAGAAGCTCATGGTATATCGAAGCAGTTTCTCACTTAGGAGGGCTTGATCAACAGATTAATGACTACACAGACCCACCTCAAAATTCAGTAGCTCAAAATCTACAGAGCTTTCAGCCAGAGGAGACAGAAGATGGACTACAGCTTGCTAGGGGGTGGCACTGCAGGGGAGTGCAGTGTCAGATGCACTAAAAGGACAGAGGACTTTCTCTGGGGGAGCACCACACAGACATATGGGGCACTTCCGAACAAACACCTTCTTGTGTGGCAGTGCAGCGCCACAATTCGTGTGACAGCTGAAAGAAAGAGAGGGACAAAAAGCTGGCCACAGCTCTGAGGCAGATCCAGCTAGACCTCCTCAATGGGACACCCTCCCAAAAAGACTGAAGGACTTTTAAATGCAAAATAATCCTCAGACTGAGATTCCAGAGGGAACAGAGGGAGAGGTGACACCTAGATTTGCTGATTTCCAACACCTAGACTTGCTGACCATTGCCTTGGTCTCTTAGGGCCCACACTCTCCATATCACTGAGGGGGTGGAGACTAAAAAAGACACAGACACTGACATTCTACCAAAGAGAAGGCAAACACTCACTAGAAAAATTCTGCCTCAAATGCCTAGTATGTGTGTGTATATATATATATAGATATATGTATGAGTAACGTAAAACAGGGGAAGTAGTTAAAATTAATTAACTTAAGAAGCATGAAGAAATTGAAATAAACTGATAGTAAAATGAAATAAAAGGTAGCAGAGGAGAGAAAAAAAAAATCCACAATAATTGAACTACAAGAAAATTAATTGTGACTTGTTTTTTGGGTATTCAGGTTGTTGTGTGTAGACTTCAGAGATAAACATCTATGTTCTTGAAGTATACAGAGGCATAACAGGCTTATTGCCTTTTTATAGCATTATGAAATACCAAAACATTAAGAAACATCATTTTGCTAAACTTGACAACTACTTGAATACACAATTCTGGATGACAGTTATGTAACTTCCCCAGGCTTATGTATGGCCAACAGTTTTCAAAGGATGCAAATAAGTAAGCTTTTCATTTTAATTCAAGCCTATGTGTCAATCCTCTAAGAAATGATTTATACCTTAAAGGGAACAGACACTAAAATCTACCACCCTTGATGTGTTCTGCTTTGTTTTGGTTTGTTTACTGCCTTTGCTTTTGGTGCCTTACAGATGTTATTGCTCTTTTTGGTATTTTTAAAGCACTCTTTTTAATATGTGGCATGTGACTGCCCTGCAGTGAATAGAAGTAAGAAGCTGTCAGAGCAATCTCTAAGCAAGCCGATCAGACTTTCTCTATGCTGTCATTCTATGTGAGATGTACAGAGCCACAAAAAAACTATAGAAAAAGCCTCCTTAGTGGTGGAGCAAGTCCCTCCGTGCCATTATTACTGTTGTTTCTTGTGCTACTGTGAAGCTCCATGCATTGGGTACTGTGCAAACTCAGAACAAAAAGTCTATTCCTGCTACAGAGCCCATACGGTGTAAATAATGAAATTAGCTTCACATCACAGATCCTGCAAGAGCACAGGAAATAATTTAGCAGGTGTGGGAGAAAGCTGAAAAGCCTGCCTTGCTATTCAGCATTAGCCACATGTTAGGCAAAGTCCACATTTTTTAATGTAAACCCCAGGCCAGAGGCTGACTGTTCAGAAATCCTGCTGCAGGCTTCTCTGGAAGACCAACAGACCTCTCCAGGCAGCAAGGAAGGCACCAACCAGTGGGAAAACTGAATTACCTGCCCTTGTGCAGCTCCAGTGACTGAGACACCCCAAATACGTGTCCATCTTTCCCCACTAACACAGAGGTGGCAGCACAGACTCAATCTTCCTCATCTTTTGTAATTTATAATGCTATAGACAGTTCTGCTGGAACTGACCTCAGGAGCTCATGTCAGCTGTACTCCTGCCAAAAGGTAGGATCACCAATTCCTGAAACAATTTCTGATGATCTGTTCTACTGGCCCAGAAAAGACAACAAGCAGAAACCCCAAAATCTTCCTCTGGCATTTACCCATTCCAGTCATTAGCAAGTTTTCTTGGCTTCTAATCCCATATCTCACCTGCTAAACCTGTTTTACTCTATCCCAGTAGCAGAAGAGTTGTAGAAGATAGTCTTTCTCTTTGCAGCTATCACACAAGAGAGCTGAAAACTAATTTCATGTCTTCCCTTCATTTTCTCCGTCTTTAGCTAAAGCCCTATTCCTCAGCTCTGTCCTCAGAGGTCATGGTTTTGCTGCCCTTGGTGGTTCTTGCTGCTGTCACCCTCACTGGGACACGTTGCCTTTTTCTTAGTGACAGGATATTGTTGACTCACATTCACTTTGTGAGCCATTTAACATCTTGAGATCAATGCAATAACAACTATTCGTGCTACTAATTATTTTGCTGTAAGGACTGAAACTTGTTTGAATGTTTCCTATTGCAGTACATCCCATCCCTTTCACCTGTTTTGCAAGTTCTCAGTTTTTCTTCATACACTTCTTCCATTCCTCTGTTATGTGCGTGCTTCATGTCACAGCCCTGTGCAGGGAGTGATGATGTTCATCCCTCTGGTGTTAGCACCCAAATCCATTACCACAGGTCCTTAATTCACACTTATCACAGAGAGTCTGGAGTCTACAAAGAGCACCAGAGCCCAGCAGCAATGCCCCACCCCAGCTCTCCCCCAGGCTCTCCCAATGATCCCTATCCTGCAGCAGCAGCCTCAGTGAAGTTGTCCTATTGAATACAACAGGAATGCTACAGGCAGTGATATATAACGACTTGAACGCCATGAGAAGGGATTTACAATACAAATTGGGGTAGAGACTTCAGTGTCTCTAAAGCAATAGTCTAATTCTGAGGAGGTCTGAAGGGTGAGGTCTCAACAGAAATGCATTAAAAACTTGTCTTCAGCAGGAAAGACAGCGATAGACATGCCTGAATAGAGAATATTGAACCAGAACCGGCACAAAAGGGGGCTGCAGACTGGCCTGACTCCCTTGATATTCAATTATTATGTGGACTTCAGTGTCTTTCTAAGCCGATCTTTTTTATATGAGAAATCAGTTTAAATAACAAAAATATTAGCACATTTACTGCTGCTCTTTATGGTGTAATAGTCACTTTGTGACTTACGAAAATTAGTCTTTTAGGAGTTCTACAGAGCTGAGAAGATGAAAAGGTCAAGTTGCATTGCTCTGAACTTGCCCCTTTTAATGCTTTATTGTTGAAATACTGCGACTTTTGGTAAGAACCTAGTCCTGTATAAAACCCACAAAGCTAAGAACACTTGATCATTCCTTCAGAATTAATTATTTCCCAGAAACCAACTAATGCATTTTAGAAATAGCTGCAGGCAAATGTTAATAACAGATTAATCTTTCATGCCTTTGAGAAATTTTTAGACAAAATGAAGATAGGTTCAACTTTCCTTTGAGTTCCAAATGTGTATAAGATAACTGGTTTACATATTAACTTTTGTGATGAGACATATATCAAAATGGAAACAACTTTCACCTAGAGCAAAAAGATAATACCTTATTGTTAAGCTATTTAACACCAGTAGAAACATAAAGTTTCAGTAACAAAGGAAATAATAATTATAATAACTGTCTCTTTAGGTGAGATTTTCAGAGAATACTCAAACTTGCTTCTCTAGCTGAGACCTGCTTTGATCTCAGAAGTTTAGAGGATAGTCCTCTGCATGCAAAACAGGTCACTTTTGATTAGTTTATAGCAGTGAGAGAGTCCTGTTCTCATTAAATTAATTTATGACATACTTCATTTCCACGGATGGAGAAAGAGGTCACTTTTTAGCTTGTGCATAGGGTGAAAATCAGGAGTGACAACTGCTGACCCCAGCTCTGATAAAAATACCATTCTTATCCATCAAGAAAAAATGTTATCCCCTAACCTGTCAAGGTATGGTGTAAAATGCACAATGTCTGTGTGATGACATACTGTGAAACCTGTTTCATGCACTAAGAGTTCTTTCCACAACATGGGGGCACTGAAACCCCCCCTAACCAGTTCTTGCATCATAACTAAAACAATAATGCCCTGGCACTTTATGAAATACCTGAAACTTCAGCACATGTCACTGAGTGACTGAGTGTGGGAGATGGTGATAAAGTTGTCAAGCAAAATGGCTGCCTTTGCCTTATGACTATTTTATATGTGTGCATATGAGACTATATATTATGAACACCAGCACTGCACCCTAAGGTTTAGCAATCATATTTCTCATTATTCTTGTCTCTTTACAAGGCTCATCCCACTGCAGAAAAATAAACATTTGCATTCAGTCTCCAGAAATAAGATTTCACAAACATCACGACGATGCAGGTGTTTAGGATGCTGACATTATCATGTTAAAAAAAAAAAAAAAGGTTAAAACAATTTATCCATCAGAAGCAGTATTTATCCATCAGAAGCAATAAACACAACTGTCTTGGTAAGTGCAAGGCTGTGAATGCAACTCTCATGCTACTGCTTGCATTGGGTGGTTTCTATTCTGTGATTAATTGTTTACATGGTGTTCAGTGTTAAGCACTAGATAACACATTATTCTTAGTGCTATGACAATATTCCCTGTTGACATCTTTTAGCTGTCTACACTTCTTGCAGCAGACTTGGCAAACATTTCTTGAATATCTAATGTTTGCTCACTCATTCTGAGTACACATTCTGAGTACAATGTTAAAAATTCAGCTGGGTGAGATCTGTAGATCCCATTTCTGTCGTACACTTGCTAGGTCTTCTTGCAGAGCCCTACATTATTAATTTCAGATTAATTTTACCCTCTGGCCGCACACATTTAATGGCAATCCCTGTACAAATACCTCAAGCAAAATGCTGTATTTACAGTACTTTCCAGGCACGTTTATCTGAATTGACAACAATCAAAAGAAAGCTATTGAAATTTATGCATTTGTCCGTGAAGTACTAAAACATCCTTAAAAAAACCAGAAGAGTCAAATGTGCATATTGTATTTCTGTCATACAGCTCCTGTTGCAGGGAATGCAGCCAATTAGATTTGCTGCTTACCTAGAGCAGGATTGACCTGTCTGAAACATCATAACAAACCATGTACTTTTCCACTTATCTTCTAAGCATTTCCCGTGTGTGCAATATCCAAGTACAATAGAACTAATACCCCATTCAAAGCAAAAGCTGTATTGACCTTTGCAGTGCCTCTGGGTTCTTTGGTCCTCTCTACTCAGAAGGCTTTACATCAGAGAAACACAGGCTGAATGGGCAGCTGCTTACACATTCCATGGATATGTCACTGGCTCGTTGACTTTCTTTAGATAAATGGTGATTATCCTTTTCTTCAAAGAAAAATAAAGCAGCCCAAGAAACTGTCATCCTGTCATTTGCCCTGCAATAACACAGTGAATGTGCAGGGCACAACCATTAAAGATTGGGGTCCATGTGAGTACCTGGTGTAAACAGAAATGAGATACACTTTGATAAATTACAGCCAAGGACTGGGCCTCCAGCCCTTTTTTCATAAAAGCTGACAATTTTTGCAGGTTATCTGTTTGACAGGAAAAGAATATCTGCCATCTGCTAACACGCTACTTACATCAATCTGGTGGTCAGACGTAATGGCAAAGAAGGGGAAGAGGCAAACTGCTGTGCCTGAGGGCACTTCCTAATGCTGTGTGCTGAAATGCAGCACAAAGGACAAAGCAGCCAAGACAGAAGCTCTCCAAGACTAACTTCTCTCCACACTGAGAAGTGGGCCCACATCCTCACTGCAATAGCAGGATACTGCAGAAGGATTACAGTCAGAAGACTGGCAGTGTCAATAGAATCACAATGGCTTTTGACTTTAGAGACATGTAATACAGTACAGTCACCCCGGGGTCCACATGGTCCCTGTGAAACAAAAAGCAAACGAAGATGGGCATCACCATCCCCTCTATCACTGTACAAACCAGGCCCACGTTCCTCCAAAGGAAAGGGTGTGTATTTGAAAAAAGATTGAAAAGGGATTCTTCTGAGGTAGGACAAAACACTGGAGTCAGCAGAGAAGACACAGACATCACGTACGTGTTCTCCAAGAACACCCAGTTTCCTCAGAGATATCAGCCATGAGATAATACACTGAGAACAGCTGCCCTATGGCAGGTTAATATTAATCAGAAAATCCTCTAGTTAAATATTTAAAGGGAAAAAATTGAAGGAAGTGTATACTTAGTAGCAATTGTCCAGCAGTGGATGATAAGGTGGCCAACATTTTAATTTTATATAAGGGAAAGTTTGCATACCTTTCAGCTCAAGGAGCTACAAAGTGTGGCAGGAGTCCATCTGCAGAGCAATAAATTCATGTATTGCATGAACAACTTTGGCTGAAAGGATTTTCTTCTAGATCCCTAACATTCAGATGGAGAAGAACTTGGCACCTGTCAATTTTCAGAGGCAACTAAAAGGCCACTCAGGTAATGCTGGATTCCAAAAAAGGACAAGAAGCAATTTGTGAGTGACAACAGTAAAAGGGAAATAGTAAATATCTGATATAGTCCTGTCTCTCCTCTGTCCTCCAAATAAGTATTCACTGGACCCAGTTTGACTTGGTATGCCCTGAGACATCTCCAAGGGAACCTGTTTTGAATAAGGAAGCAATTCTATGAAAGTAAAACATTTCAGTTTCAATTGCCATAAAGAATGTGGATGACAGGCAAAAACCAAGTTAAAAAAGATAAGGATGTCACTATATGCAGGTAGCCTCACTTGGTAAAGAGAAATAAAAACAGTGATTGGGGCAATTTTGCTTTTGTAAGGGCATTGAAAAATTCCACTAGTAACAAACATACAAGATAATCTCACAGATTCTGTCATTTATGAATGAGGAAATTGGCTTGAGTATTTCCTGTTGACATTGTAATATTGCTAATAAATAATATACTAACAGACCCAATTTCATAACGCTAAATAAAATTACAAAGATTCAACATTCAGAAAGTTCATTTACAGAAATCAACAGATTTAGTTTTCAGTTCATTTTCTGTTCAGGAACAGTTGTTGTTCCCAAGTTTGTATGAAGTTTGTATTCCCCAAGTCAAGAGACAGTAGAGAAAACCTGGTCTTATTCACACAAATCAAGAAGCTCTGAGTTCTATCCTGCTGTTCCCAAGTAGGTAAATTAAACAACAACCACAGGATCTACAGATTCTCTTCACAAGTCTGCTGCCCACACAATTTCTGAATTTCTGCCACTCTCAAGTAACATATGAAAATTACAGAAGAACAGCTTGAAGAACAGAAGTACAAAGTAGGTGCTAAGCATTTCTATTTATAGAATAATTCAAGTTGTTTTCCACCTTAAACCAGGATTAGCATTCAGGGCAAAGAAAGTGAGATGGACTTGGAAATGTGATCTGCTTTTTCTCCAACCTTCTAAATGGCTGGAAGATTCAGCTGGGGAGCCTGAGACCGCTGCCATATGGACAGTAATGACAGTCTGTTCAGTGTCATCCTCCTATGGTATTCTGAAACACATGCAGGTTTTTACAACAAATTATTATCTGATCATGATCAGTTAGATAATATGCGTGCCTCATAAGTGACAAAAGAATCAGTATCCTTTATATATTATTTTGCTTCTCTTTTGAATATTGCAAGGTTCAGTATCTAAGTATAACTGTGGCTACTATTCTCTTCTGACAGTGAAATATGAAAAGGTATATTTTCCTCCATATGAATGCAGATTTCAAGGGCAGTGAATTACATGCTTTTCTTTGCCAGAAAATTGTTGTGATCTGAATACATTCTAAGAAAAATCACCATGCTAGCAAATGATTAAGAAAGAAAACATCATCTATCGGCAGCAAACTAATGAAAAACAAATAATGACGGATAGAAAAGCAGCTTAAAGAAGAATTCTAATCCCCTTCAAAATTAAATAATTATAAAAAGGAAATGCCTAGGGGGAAAAACTGTGAAATATAATCTGTTCTGGCTCTTGCCCCCATCCATAATTCAATTTACTGCCTTGAAGTTACTCCTGACTCGCCGAGGTGCAAACAAGAGTGGAATGACTCTCTGAGCATGTGCCTCAGGGAGAACTCAGTGGCTGAGAGAGTGGGGACAGGAGCTGCTGCAGTCCTCTACGCACCCTCTGCATCCCAGCACTGCCTAAAGCATTCATGAACCCATCATAACTGCTAGGTTAGGGTGGCTCATGGTTGCACTGCATTGCCAGAGCTTTCGAAGGGAACCACAGCGTCTTTTGGCTGAACTGTTCCTCTATGCAACATGCAAAGGTGAGAAGACCACAGTGGCGTAACACAAGGGTCCCCACAGCACTGTGAAGAAGGAAAAAAAA
>WEKY01002104.1:25208-42897 GCA_013390045.1 Picathartes gymnocephalus | reverse complement strand
CAAAGAAGGCAGAGCCAGGCTCTTTTCAGCAAGACCCAGTGACTGGGCAAGGACCACACACTGAAATACAGGAGGTTCTGTCTGAATATCAGGAAATATTTTTTCAATCACCAAGCACTGGCACAGATTGCCGAAAAAAGCTATGCAACCTCTTTCCTTGGAGATATTCAATAGCCATCTCGACATGGTCCTAGGCAATGAGGTCTAGGTGGTCCTCCTTGAGCAGGATGTATGGACTAGATGACCTCCAGAGGGCCCCTTCCAGCCTCAGCCCCTCTGATTTTGTGAATTTTTAATATTTTTCTTCCCCATTGGACATTAGCAAGGGAAGGAAAGAAGAGTAAAAAGAACCACCTTTACCTACATTACCTTGTTTTGTTGGGCTTCAAATGTTCCTGTGCCTTATCTAACAGAAGAGGAAACTAAAAATGCTGCATGGGGGAACCAAAACGGGCAACAGATGAGGAAAATAAGCCTCACACAGCTAAGATGTGTTTAGGAGGGCACAGAAGGAATAACAGAGGAAAAGAGAGGACCTGTCTTGGAGAGAATTATTTTCAGCTATGAGCATAGTGAAGCAGAGTAAGAATGGAGAAATATAATTTCCATGTTCTTTTATTCTACATTTTGCAGATGGACATCTTGAAATCTGCAGGACAAAGTCTGCTGTGGATGACCTAGTAAGCCTTCCATTCTTTCATTAATAATAAAGAAAAAATTAAAATTACCAAACAGTTTTCACTGCAGTGCTACTGTCACCCTGAAACCCTGCAGTGATTTCTGTAAATGTGAAGAAGAATTTTAAGGTGAAGAGTCTGGGAAGGATACTTAGGTTTCCATCAGCTTCTGGCAATTCTGCACTGTTAAATGCTGCTGTCACTTATTATGTCATCTGTCTTCTGTAGTCACCCTCAGGATTTTTTAACTAACCATTAACACAGTAAACCAGTAAACATATCAAGAAAATGCCATAATACTGAAGCCCATATAATGCTTTCAGAACCATATACCTCTTTTAAGTGGATGCACTACACCCTTCTCTCAGTTGCTTACACAGGTGATCTGGTTTAGAAATACTAGAAAAGTCAAAATTTAAGAAATAGCACAAGAGGTTGGTCCTCTGGCAAAACACCTTTAAAAATCCCTTGGAACTGTACACGTCAGTGCATTTTTGCAGAGCAGACTACAGCGCTGTAAAGCACAAAAGCTATTCATATTAATTTCAGTATACTTCTGCATGAATGTGCTTAGGTCTGTTGTGGACTGCATGTGAACATCTAGGTCATGATCCGGGTCACTGACATAAGTAGAAGCAATTTTACTGTACCCTATATGCAGATTTGAACAGCATCCTTAGGATTTTTTCATAAGAAGTTGCATTCTTATTTTAGAAAAAATACTGTCTGAGCTTCCACAATACTTCACAACAAGCAAACTTGCTAGTCACATTTGTGAAAGGCTAAGATGATGGTACATGAATACCATATTCATAAGCATTTTATACTGGAAGTCACCATCTTTGTCTTGTTCAGTTGATTATCCAAATTATCTTCAAAATACAGAGAGTTACCTAGTCCCTTCTTTCCCCATCTCCCTTCATTTCTTCCCTAGTCTTCTAGTTTTATAACCTAAATCTTCAGAAAATATTTGTAATTATGTCACCAGCTCTACTCTCCCTGCCAAAAAGCCACTGAAAACCATTGTAGGCACAAGCAGTCATTCCCAGGTAAAGATGAAGAATTTCAAGAGCCATGACTAAGGAAGAGCATGACGTTGGTGAGAGAACATCTTTATGAGAAAACAAAGAAATCAGTTTTGCAGCTGGCTCTCTAAGCAGAAAGCTTTAACCTACCAAGGCCATCCGTGACGATTTGGTGGCCCTACTGAGCTGCAGTCCTAGTTCTAACAAAATAAGCATGGTGTGCATTTGAAATAGGAATGAGACTGGTGGTGAATTCTTTTTGGTAACATAAATAATTTAACTTTCCTTAGCTACCTTGCATACCACCACTTCATTAAAGCAAGGTACTCAAGAACAAGCAGAGAATGAAAGATTAGGCATTTTTACAAACACTAAAAAGAATGTATAGGTCCCTGGAAATGGTTTCTCTCTTAAGATTTTTCTTTCCTCCTCTTCCTTCAGAGAGTAACAGCACGGCAAAATCAGGAAACAAGACTGTGTGAACCATACTGAAAGACATCAAGTATATTTTATTGACCAAGCAAATCAGGCAGATCACATAAAAAGGGAACTACATGTTTTAAAATATTTTTAGAAAGGGAAAAAGTTATGTAAAGCTGGTGCTATCAGGCCTCCAGTTCATGCAAGTGTCTTTAATAGGCAGGGAAAGTGTTTAAGGAGAATGGCCTTTGCGGAGCAAAGCAGCATCACAACACACCTCCAGATCACTTCATGCACAACATTGACAAGCCTTTTAAATATTAAGGGCTATGTTCTACTCTAGTTCTACGCATGGGACTACCATTAATGTCAGTGGGCATTTCACATGAGGTACAAGAACAGAAAGAGTCCTTGGCAACTTTTAGTGTAAAAGAAAAAAGATTTCAATAAGTTTACTTAATCCATCAAACTGGCAGACTCTAGCATTAGCTCCTGTGATAGGGCTGTCAATGCTTGGTCAAGCCTAAAAAGCCTTCAAGCTTAAGCAACTCTTGACACAGCAGAGAAGCAGAAGCTCAAGATGGCCAATTGTAGGAAGTAAATAAACTTTTAAAAGCAAAGAGAATAAAGGATTAAAGGATAAAGAAAATTATTTTCTCCCTTTTTATCAACTTTTTCCAAAGAAATATATGTTTCAGAAAAAGAAACCTGCAGCTTGGCATGCTGGGTGGAAAAAGAAAAGCAGAGCCATGTTGAGGGTTGGGGGGAGTGGGTAGTGGAGTGTAGCTGCTAATCCTGCTGAGCCAGTTTTGCAGTATTGACTCTGGCGTATTGGGGGTATACAAACTTTTTGACCATGCACTAACTAGTTTGCTGGATAACCTGGAGACACTGGAGTAAAAGGTCTCAGTATATATCTTAAGTCTATGGGAAGAGTGGATTTTTGTCCAAGAGAGTATTTTGCTGTCAGACACCTGAGTCAGAACTTATCAATTGGTCTCTGCATGGGTGGCAAGCATAAAACAACTCTACTAATGCCTTCCTTTCCATTGCTCCACTACCACCACATTCACAATTGGAACAGCCTCCTAACCACGGGTCCCTGACATATTTTTAATTTTAATTTTTTGTTTAGAGATCACAGAAGCTCCATGGACTTGTTAGCCTAGGGTTTTGAAGATCTGGTGGCTACCATTTTGGGTGCAATGTCCTTGACTGGGGTATTATCCCTGATGATAGGTGCAAGTAACCTAGTTAAATCTGAAAGCTAGAAAAGCCAAATCTGAAATATAAGGTCCTCTTGTCATTTTGTATCCATCTGGTTCAATTATCACTCAGGGCTATACTGTGGAATTTTTGTAATGGAGAAACTGACATAGGTACATGGTCTAGCTGACAATGTAGCTAGACAACCCTGTTGAAATCATTTAAGATTTATCAAATACATGTCATTAGTATTTTGCCCTTGGTACATAAAAAATTTGAAGCAGTTTAAACTGTATTACCATCACATAAAGTAGACTATTTGAAGAAAGAAAGAGGGTAGAGGTACAGGTAGCTGTTGGACAGTGATCTGCAAGCTTTTTGTCTTCCCTGGAAAAATTAATATACTATTTTTATAGCAGTAAAAGCATCTAAGCACAAACAGCATTTGAAGACAAAGTTAAAAATATTACAGAAAGATGAGCCCTACAGCTAACTGTATCTAACAGGTCTGTTCTCTGTTTGCTTCTTTCTTCTAATTCAGTATACGGCTGACTTACTTGAACCTATCAGTTCAGCACATGAGCAGTAACAAAGCATAGCAATTCTCATGTTCCACTCCTTTTTTGTTCAGTTGCTCTTTGAGATGAGCTCCCTCTTACTCACCACTGTCTTCCCTGTGTAGTTACATCAATCTCTTCTTGGACTGTTACTGAGGAAAAGCAATTGTCCAGAAAGAAGTCTACAACATAGCTCTGGATAGGACAGCTTCCCAAAGGTCATTACAATCAATGGAGTCTCTTTCACTGACTTCTGTAAGAGTCAGATCAAAGCAAGACCCTTTTCTTTAAGGTCCTTGTGAACAAATTTCACCTGAAAATGACAGAATGCTTCCTGCCAGGAAATCTAGAGAGAATTCAGGCAGAACTCTGTTTTCAGTTTCACAACAAACTTAGATTAAGTGAACTGCCTTCTGTTGTTTTCTGGTGTCAATTCCAATTATGGCTAATACAGTGTAAAACGCTAGGCTTAAAAAGCTGCATCAAGAAAAGTAGGATGAAGGTTAGAATGCATGTGGGAAGCCCTGTGATTTTGGGTTGAATTCCTTTAGAGATTCTGAGTGCTCTTTTTACTTACGGTTGAGGGAGGGTAAAAAGATTGCACTGAAAGTGGTTTGAAGAAGTCTTTGTAAGAGGTAGAGGAACAGTAGAATATATAAAATCATTTTTAAATCACTCTTAACTACTTCCTCACTAATCCACCAAAGGGACTAACCCAAGCACAAGTTAATTCATGTTGTCTGAATTCCATGGAGGAATTGAGCATTTCAGCATAATGACCTCTGCTTCAACAGACCTTATATTTACAAACTGACACTGTAATGAATTCCTAACCAGTTCCAATGTTAAGGGAACCACTGCAAGTTAAAAATATAAATCCATACGTGTAGAAGGCAACTCGTTTGGACCTCTGAGGACTCATTATTAAAACAACCTTCCTCCCTGCTTTCACATATATGGTCCAATGGAACAAGTCCCAAAAGGAGAGCCTATTATTGGAAAGAAACTTTTCGTCGTTGCTCAGCAGCCATGGTAGATCACAGCAGAAGAGTCTGATCTAACTACATTTCTGTCAGGTATAAGCTTCTTAAACCAAATTGAAGTTTGTCCTTCTCTAGATTCTACCCATTCCTCTGGGAAAAAAAATCAATTATCTAATTAAACCATCATCTTGCATATATAAATTACTTGTATATACTCTTTATAAACAGGATTCCTAGTAGTACATTTAAAATATAACTTGCACTTTTGTAACAGCCCCATGGATAATTTTAAAAATGAATGAATGGATGAATGAATGAATGAATGAATGAATGAATGAATGCCACTAAGACTACAGAATTTCTCACACACACTTCTACACTGGCTTATCTAGTTTTAATGTCTAGGACTTACACAGTTGCAAACTACAGCTGCTTAAATGACAACTATTGTTCCCTGCATGATATTTGGTGAAATAAATGCTAAAGTATGAAATCCATTAGTGCCATATATACTATATACTGCATTTGCAAAGGCTCAGTTCAGGGGGGATGGAAATTGCTCTCCACAGATAAATACAGCTTTCAAAGGTTTTTATTATTGTTATTATTATTATTATTTCCTTACAACAAAATATCTCTTTTTTTTAACATCTCTTATCTCTTGGTATTCTGAAACTCAATGAAATACCTCAAGGCAAGTACTTGCTCACTATTTCCTGTTGAAGCAGCACAAAATTATTCTTTGTGTTATTTGAAGAAAGCAGCAAAGATGGCAACAGCACAGACGTGGCTTCACTTCCTTGGGGAAAGAGAAATTCCAACATATATTTAATATATATTTATATGCTGTATAATTAAAAAGGTATCCCAAAGAGTTCAACAGGCTGTGATAAGTACTTGTTATTGAAAAGGGCACATAAGACAAGAGGAGTATGCTTGAAAGTGCAATGGAGCAGAATCAAAAGTGAAGTTCTACTGATGGGCTCCCACACAAAATTACTGAACAGTTAGCTCCAAAGTAGGACTGCAGTCCTGTGGCTTTTGCTCAGTTTAGCTTCCTATAGACTTTAGTGGCTGCAGAGCATGTGCAAACCAAACCAAATAGTAAGACAGTCTATAGCAAATTCTGGTTATCTGTGTTCTTTTCCAATAAGTTTGGAAACCAATTGTGCCACCATCTGCCATAAAAAAATGTTGTCCTGGGTTCACACCACTCCTGGAAACCGAATGAATGCTAATTCAGATGAGAATAGTTTTCTTCTGCAATGTTTCATTTGCTGCAATCACAAACCAAGAGAGAATCAAGTCAATTAATTACATTGAAGGCAAACTCATTACAAAGAAGCATCATGTGCTTTAAAGAATATAAAATATTCTTCATGTATTTCTGAATGAACTATCCTGCCTTCAAATAAAAATTAAAGTACAGGGGGAAAAAGTTTAAATAAAGCTGTACTCTCATTTGCACTCTATAAAACTGTGATTACCTCTTTTTCCTTTCCTGAAATAAACTGGTACTCCTCTGAAGTCAATCTGCAAGAGCCTCAGCTTATAAAAACACCCAACCAACCTCCCCCTCTCATAAAATTATTGAAATAAAACCTACCTGGACAAAAGGCCCAGTTTCCCTACTGCTTTGTGCTAGGGTGGAAGAAAACCTGTTGTCTGCTACATTAGTGAGAAATAACAACTTCAGAGAGTCAGACACATGCTGAAATGTTTCAGTTGAAATCAAACTGTAAGAAATTTTTTAAATGTTTTCAACACATCAGCATGAAGCATTGACCTAGTTGGAATCACTTAGATCTAAAGCAAATGCACTGATTGTTTTCACAGCATGGTTTTCTTCTTCAAGCTGCAACAGGCAGACTGGCAACTGCCGTTTGGAAAGGTTTTCAGCCCCCTGCCTTGGACTACTGTAGCCTGTGACATGATCAATAGCAGTGTTAGAAGGCAGAGGGAGCTAAGGAAAGATTATGAAGATGAGGTGAGTGACAGAATTGCCTTACAGGATTTGTTCTTTCACTCACCTTGAGTCTTTTCTGCACAAACAAAGATGGACAAACATCCCAATTCTTTCTCTGAAAGGGGACAGAAATGATGGAGACACTGTGTGGTATGAGCATTCTGCACTTTGGAACATTCTGCTCAAGAGATAGGACAAGAAAAAAGACCTTGTCAGTAGGTCTTGCAATCTTTTTCTATGCCGGAGTGCAATGGTGATACCACTAAAGAAAACTTTTCTCTCATTAATGAGTATAATTACCATGCATGGTGAGAAAAATTCATGGTGAAATAAAATTCAAGCATTCTCCTTTAATCACTTCATCTCAGCCCTGCCTGTGCTATCTGCAGGCATCCCTGCTCAAGCTCTTCTGACGGCAACCATCACCTTTTGAAAAAGCCCTGCTCACTTTGAACAGGTGCATAAATGGAAGAGCGCTTCAGACACCAGCCCTGATTAACATGCCACTGCACAGGACACTTTTTTGCCATGTTATAAAGACCTTAACGGCTTTCAGTTGTTCAGGTACCCTATTATTAAATAATTTTTTTAGTAATCCTAACAATCTTAATAGAGTGCAGCTCTTCTTAGAGACTTTATGACAGAAAATGTGATTTAAAACCCACTACTGTAGTTACCATGCTGTTCTCCTACTCTATCCCACCACTAGTTTATGAAGATACTTAGGTTGAACTTACTGCAGTCATGTGAGAAAAGATGGAAAGAAGCTGCTCAAAGGGAATAAGAGAAGGCCTAGTTTACCCCACTGTCTGTTCTTTCCAGGTATGCATAGAAGAATCCCAGGAGAAAAGCATATTTGGAAATTAATAGCATTCAGCAGACAGAATATTGTTGGGATCCAGTTAATCCACATTTACCTTTTAATATGATAAAAAGATAGGAAATGGACATGAACTTTATACAGTTTTTTAGTGCTCTACAGCTCAAGTAAACTATTACCTGTAGGTTACGCAGGCTCAAGGTCAGTGCAACACTCCAACAAGGATACAGTTCCCTAGACCCATGGCATGGGCTGATGTAAACAGCACTATATAGCAATAATGGAATTAACCCCACCATAGACCTTTTGTTTACAAATGGTTATAGCATCATTATTTGTGCTGTGCCTACAAGTATGTAGTTCTTACTACAGAAAACTCCCAGTTTAGATGCAGGAGAGAACACAAGTTACCAGCCAACAAATGATGAGTTCTCCAATAACCATCATCAGCCACCATCAGTTTTAGACTGGTTCCGTCATCTCAAACATGATATTAGCAGGAGCTAAAAAATTTGGACACTTTGCCCTCCTCAAGAGCAGCCTAGTGGAAGCAAACAGAAGAATTAATTGAAGAGGGCTTTTATTTTTTTGTTTAAAACCCTTTAATAAAGTGATGATAAGAGTGATAGTGTGGAGAGCAGTAAGGGGCTGCATCAAGGAACCCACGAGTATGGGAAGCACGGACCCAGAGTGACCACAGCAAGCAACCTGCTGGCACCAGAGATGACTGGGCCAAGCACCAAGGGTGAATATGTGGCACTACACAGGCAAATACAGGGCATCCTGTAGCAGCCACATAACTACAGCATGGGCTGGCAGACCTCCCCATCTTGTAGCACTGACTCTTATCCCTCCTTTTCTTCTGCAATAACCCAGCAAACAACATTTCAGGTGTCCCTCTGTGGTGTCCCCCACTACCTCTTAGATCCACTTTCCAATAGCTTTGCCTAATAAAATGCACTCAGTTGTCCCCCTTCCCAGACCTGAACACTGTCTGCTCCCACACTGTGGAGCCTCAACTGCCCCAGCCTACATGCTATGCAGGTAGCCAGTTCACAAAATTAATTACAGGAGAACACGCAGAAAGTTTGCTTTGTTTTTCTCTGAATATGAGACTTTAAGCAACATTTGGCCACAAGAGGCTATCTGTACTTCAAGATCCCAACAGGAGACAAAAAAATGTATATATTCAGACCCACGTTGAGGGCTTTTCTTTTGGCAAGGGAACTCCCTTCAGATGAGTCTGTCACTTGACAGAATACTTCCTAATCAGACAAATGTTTGCTATTTGAGTCATACTGACATCCAAGGTTTTAATAAATCCCACCTCAGGTCAAGACAGAAGTTCCTTACATGAACTGAGTTGCTTGTGCTTTGGACAGAAGGGTCTGTCTGGTTTTTCGTGTTCATTTCTGCAGCAACCATCTTTTAAACATATAATGTGAAATGTGGGCAACAGACTTGAACTGAACCTCTTGGTTGGATGGATTTTTGTTAGGCTTTGAAGAACTTTGGCAACCAATATATAGTGTCAATACTGTAAAAATCACTGAGAACTTGTAATCACTATCAGTTGACAACTAAACAGGTGTGCATTTACGTCAACTTTATCTTGCTAAGTACCAGACTTGAGTACATCTCTCACAAAAAGGCATGGTATTTCGCTCATTCTCATGTGCGGGATGACTATAAAGTCTGTCTGCATGGAGTGGGTATTCCACTTAACCCTGCAAAGTGACATATGGAGGTATTTAATCAGAGAGAAGACCCTTCTGCACAGCAATTAGTTCTAGCTTCAAAAACTACACCCACCAATTTTCAGTTAAATACAGCTACCTCAGAGTCAATGCAAGTTGGACCCTAACTTTTGCTGGTAGCTGGACCATTAGAAATAGCATAGCAAAACAGCAGATCTCTAAGAGCTGCATTTTTGTCATTTGTTGAAAATCCCCATTACATAGCAAGAAGATAGACACTAGAGATGTACACCACAAAGTAATACCAGTGTGAGTAGGACTGGGGTGAGTGAATAAAGAGAGGAAGATGGCCAAGCATCTCCACACAGCAGAAACATCACCTCCTCCTGTGGAGCCCAGGTTGGAGGCATGCTTCCAACATGTGGTCACTTACACAGGCACAACTTTCATAGGTATCTCATGGCAATTGATATTAGAACTACTGCTCCGAATCCCAGCTGGCTACACATTGGTTTTCCTATGAGCTCCCATCTCCAACTCCTCTGGCATAACACTGATGCTACCTTGGCTCCCTTTGAAACCCACAGCTTCTCTGGCTATTTAATGTGTGGCACTGGACAGCTAGTGGAGAGCAATGAGGGTAGCTGTAAGTGATCAGAGCTACATGCAAACATATCGGCACATCCAGGCCCTTATCATGCTGGTAAATTTTTCATGGACAATATCTGGAAATGTAAAGAACAACAAATAGAGAATTTAAACTTTTTACTGTGAAGTTTATCAAACCAAGTAATGTCTACAAAAAAAAAACTGTTCAGGGTTTGTAATTTTTAACTTGAAGAATTTTTATCTTTTGCTCCTCTCTGGCTTCTGGAAGGGATTGCTTCAGACAGGTTTCCACATGGCAACAGTAGGAACCCAAGATGTTGCATTTCACAATTCAAAACAGTTTCAGAATGAATTTTGCACCAGGTGTCCATAGCACAACGTCAGAGCCTGTCAAGGTTGGGCCATCATTCTTCGGTGCTCAGGAGTCTGTCTTTCTTCCTCACCCTCATTGGAAAAGAGACCTGAGACAGCAGCACTGACACTAATGGCTTGGAGGCTGCAAAGCTGACACCACCTGGAACCAGCCAGATGAGGTTTATCAGAGTCTTCAGTTCCCAAGTTCCAGCCACCAGAATGTGTCAGCTGCCTTTGTTGACATAGCTGCCACTGCCAGGGAGATTGAGGGGGCATTTGACTGAGTTTGGACTCCAAGTTTTCTTTTTGTTTTGTCCTTTTTTCTAGCTGGTTGTTTGGGGAAGAGGGAGTTAAAGCAATCAAGGAGTTTCAGTTTCTGTGTTGTTTTTCTCTTTGTCCTCTTCCTCCACATATAGTCAGGAGAGGTGGAAAATCTGCTGCCATCTTTCCCTTTGTCTCCCCAAACACAGTTGACTGCAGAGGGTGCCATCTCAAGGGCAGGAGTTCTCTGCCATTTTAGTCTTCCCTTTGTTCCTGGGAATCTGAGAGATTTTGTAGCAATTTTGTAGCTAGTGATAATTAGCTGTTACTTTTTGCCTGTTGCTGTTTCACTTTTTAGTAAAATGCTATTTTTTCACTTCTATCTACCCCTATTTGTCTCTCCTTATTGGTGGAAGGGGATTGGTTAACACTAATGGAGAGGTAACCCATTTTAGAATGTCTGCCTCTTAAATTGTTATAAACCAAGACAGATGTGATTATATATTGTTATGAAGTAATATTTGAGGGCAAAAGCTCCATAAAAGTGGAAGGTTTTTTGCAAGATGCTTTTTCCTTCCCAATAGTTCTTCAACTCACTTAAGAATCACATGACTCCCAGTGTTTGTTCTAAATTAATGATATTTTTAAAAACTTTTTTTGAGGAAAACATATATCCTCATATACCAGATGACTCAGGAAAAAATCAAGAAAATGTTCCATATGCAGAAAAAACCTCTTTTGACTATTTTATAGAAATGAGCTTTGCTGTTAGACATGTCCTCCTCCTCTTCCTCTGTTGGAGGACAGTTGGAGCATTTCCAACCCTCAACCTTAGTACATTGGTTAGAACACTTTTAGCAAGCCAAAATTGCAGGCTTTTTCATTTGAAATTCACAATTCATTTTCCAGAGTTAACCTCCAGCAAGAATTTTTAAAAAGCTTTTTTAATAAATTATTTGCTTTTAATTGCAAAATTATATAATTGTATAATGAAAGGCACAATTCATAGTTCCTTACTTAAGGATTATTTACAAGAGTTTAGTAAGACTTCAAGTGTAGCTCACAGTACTTGCCTTCCTTTATTGCACTTAGAGAGAAAACAGGCTTTAGAGTAGCTGCCTCAGGCTTTGACATATAATCTTTAAATGCCTAAGTCAGAGCAGGTATATGCCAAATGAGAAATTAAGCATCAGAAGACACACGGACAAATTTTAAAAGTCTAACCAGGAGGAAGAAACCCACAGACTGACGATTATGAGATTCATAAAACATGCAAGTACATCTGAGAAACTGAAAATTCTTTAAAACTTTCCGTAAGTTACGGAATGGATGGAGGTGTGCCAGGCAATTCTTCCATTAAAATATATAATTATACAAGGTACAACATCCCTCCAGTTACCAAACACCGTTTTGCACTGCTCTCTAAATCCAAAAATCTAAAAGTTAATTAAGTTTCTGATTGTCTTGAACTGAAAGATGGGTGTCTGCAAAGGAAGGTGGGAACCTCTCTTGGAATGGAAAATATGAGCCCATTCCCTCCGAATTATAATAACTTTGAAATTACAGGGCTTTCAGGCAAAGATACGGGAAAAGGCATAACAGTTCTTTTTACTAGTATGTATGTGTATAACACGGCAAGCAAACAACAACAATGGCAGCAACAACAAACAAGAACAGAAAACCTGATGAACAGACTCTTCCTGCTCTTTAAGCAGTTTCCCCGTTTGTCTAGTTATGTCCACGACCAGCAGGGGCGCTGTTGGCTCCTGGCAGGCAGGGCAGGTGCAATGATTCCCCCACGGCTGCAGGGGGCGCTGTGGCGTGACCTTGGAGACCACATGGTAATGGCTTCTTGGCAGAGATGGAAAGTCCCAGGCTGCAGCTGGTGGCAATTTCTGGGCTACCACGCAGAGGTGGCCCGTATGGGGACACCCCACACCCCCCAAAAACGTCTGGGAAACAAAAAAAGTAATTAAGCAGATTTGCAGGGCAGGAAAATCACAGCAGACCAGGATCTCGGAGTCCAACGCACAGGAGCGGCCACGGCTATGCGCTGTGGGCAGAGGGTCTGGTGGTAGTTGATCCCGATGTTTCAGCACCACATGCACTGGTTCTGAGCTCTGAGCAGTCAGGTGGCAGAGAAGATGGCAGACCAACCAAAAACCCAGCCCCAAACTTCTGGGGTAACCCCCTCACCTTTTCTCTCACATTATCACTTGCAACCCGCTCCCAGCCAGGGCCATTTTCTTAAGTATCAGTAGTTATTTTTTCCTAGCAATGTATGGGAAAAAATTCCATGAGGGAAAGAAACAAAAGGAAAAATCCTAATCCCCAACACTCATTTATGAGATACTTGTAACAATTTAAATTTAGGAAATACTTGTAACAATTTAAAATCCTTTCAGGTAACACTAATTCCTAAAAATTGGGATAAGCGATAATTCCCATTTGTACAGCAACATTATTTTCTCAGATGAAAATGGCTAACTTCTGAGGAGAAAAAAAAACCAAAATGTGTTGAATCTTTCTCTTCAGAGGAACTGAATCAACATATTAATGTCCAATTATGTTATACTTAAGCAAGGATTGTAAGCATCCTGAAATCCATGTGTCTGACTGGAGGCTTATATACAGCCAGCATCTTATATGAACACATAGCTCTTAGATTGCATAGGCTGTATAACAGAAACAGATAAACAGAAGTAAATCTTTCGGATATTCTTTAGAAATGAATGATCACTTGTGCATATTCCTATATGATATTTCTGTTAAAGCTAATCAGATGACATTTGGATGCCTCAACACTAACCACAAAGGTATATTCAAGCTGATAAGGACAATTGCATACCCACGGCCTGGGGAGCAGGAAGAGAAGACTACTGTCTGGAAGAATCCTACACTGACCTCATTTACCCATTCAAAGGTTGGGCCATACTCCAGCAAAGGATTGCAGCATACTTTGAGCTTTAAGGGCATAACTGACTTCAGCAGGGCTTTTTTTGAGCCCATACAAGCAGGGCTCAAAACTATTGTGACTAGAACATTATTGAAGCGGATTCATTTGATCCTGACAGTATATCATTTGAAGATTGCTGCCACTGTAATTTTAAAGTATCAGAGAGTCCTAATGTACACATTTTAAGAAAATGTGTGTAGTGATACTAAAATATTAACATAAAGCATAAAAATGCTGTATTGAATATTGTAATGAATATTTAATTTAAAAGTATCTTGCTTTGAAAGTTCTTGCTGCTCCTGAAGCAGTGAATGATTACACCAAAATGCAGGTACTACCAGAAAGCAAAAGGGAGCAATTAAAAGATATTAGTTGTTGGAAGATGGGGTTCTTTTAACCACTGAGAACAAGCATGCAGGTTTTGGAGCTCTTTTTTAACTTCCTTCATGGAGGCATTAGTCAATACATAGCTTTTGGAAGTTAGAAATTTTTCTTTAATCTCTTTTCAAGATCATTCAGAGAAGATTTGGAATTGTTCTGTCTCCAGCACAGACTTTCTGTACCTGTAACTACCATAAACTCTCTAAGCAGTATCAGTTAATGAAAATATCCCTGTTGACTTCAGTAAAGTGAGGATTTTTATCCTTTTTCCACTGACATTTGTAAACAAGTGTAACAGATTTGGAGCTTGACAAAATAGTATAGCTGGATAATAGCCCTGTGTTTTATTTGAACAAGTAAGTTCTTATTATGGCATTCCTTATGCAGTAAGATAGGGTTTTCTACTTCTCTGCAGTGCATTCATACTTGTTATGTAAACATTATTTCTACCAAGCAAAAAACAGGAGAGCTTTGGAGCATGGGAGGACTCAGATAAACAAAAACAGTCCCTCATTAGCAGAGAAATTTTCTCAACTGTAGAGGCAGAACCCTAGTAAAATAGTGATTATTTCTTTACCTTGGGACATGTTCAAAGCACATTGAATCTTGCCACAAACTTCAATAGATTTTTGGATTAGTCCTTAATTAGTATTTACACTTGGTCTGACTGTCTCATGATAAAGGTTTGTTTAGCAATATTGATTATGGCATGTTTAGCAACAAAATCAGAACCATGTCCATGCATATAGCCCATGTTTTGAACAAGGTTCTGTATTAGTCAATGGGACTATGGCACTCTACATTCTAGGTCCGTCTCCCTTGGTACAGGACTGAAGTATCCTTTAGCATACTCCTGGAAAAGCTGTCAGCCCAGAGCTTGGACAGGTGCACTCTTCACTGGGTTAAGAGAGTGGGCCCAGAGAGTGGTGGTGAATGGTGCTGCTTCCAATTGGTGACCAGCCACTAGTGGGGTCCTGCAGGAATCTGGGTTGGGCCCAGTCCTGTTTAAGATCTAGACTTGATTATCTGGATGAGGGGATTGAGTCTACCATTAGCAAATTTGCAGTTGACACCAAGTTGGGTGCAAGTGTCAATCTGCTGGAGGGTAGGAGAGCTCTGCAGAGGGACCTGGAAAGGCTGGATTGATGGGCTGAATCCAACAACATGAGGTTTAATGAGACCAAGTGCCGGGTCCTGCACTTGGTCACAACAAGCCCCTGCAGCACTACAGGCTGGGGACAGTGTGGCTGGACAGTGGCCAGGCAGAAAGGGACCTGGGGGTACTGATTGGCAGCAGACTGAACATGAGCCAGCAGTGTGCCCACGTGGCCAAGAAGGCCAATGGCATCCTGGCCTGTATCAGGAATAGTGTGGCCAGCAGGACTAGGGAAGTGATTCTTCCCCTGTACTCAGCACTGGTGAGGCCACACCGTGTCCAGTTGTGGGCTCCTCAATTTAAAAGGATGTTGAGATGCTGCAGCATGTCCAGAGAAGGGCAACAAGGCTGGTGAAGGGTCTGGAACACAAGTCCTATGAGGAGCAGCTGAGGGAGCTGGGGTTGTTCAGCTTAGAGAAAAGGGGGCTCAGGGGAGACCTTATCACTCTCTATAAGTGCCTGAAAGAAGTCTGTAGCTAGGTGAGTTTGGTGTCTTGCCTCCAGGCAACCAGTGATAGGACAAGAGGACACAGTCTTAAACTGTGGGAGGGGAGGTTTAGGCTGGACATTAGGAAGAATTTCTTCACAGAAGGAGTGACTGGGCATTGGAATCATCTGCTGAGGAAGGTGGTGGAGTCACCATCTCTGGAGGTGCTTAAGAAAAGACTGGATGTGGCACTTAGTGCCATGGTCTAGTTGACAAGGTGGTGTTAGGTCATAAACTGGACTTGATGATCTCAAAGGTCTTTTCCAACCTAGTTGATTTTGTGATTTCATTATTCCATGAAGTGAGCTATTTTATTGAGTTTTGCTAGAGAACAGTAAATACATAATGCATGAATGCCCTGAACTCCATCTCCTGATACTGTTACCCCTGCAAAGGGGTAATACTTGAAAAACACCTGAAAGAGGACAATCTTCTAGACTGGAAAAAGCACCTGGAAGAAACACAAAAATATGGAAGAGAATGCTATGTTTGCAAGCATGTTTGCAAGCACACATTAACATCTGTGATCTATTCTCTAAATGAGAAACACAGTGAAAAAGCAGCCTGCACATTTGCATCTACAGAGCTACATTTTTTCACCTTTTGGGCTATCAGAGGACAATAGAAGTCGCCGAGCACTGATATCCTGCCTAAGCTCCACACTGGAATTGATGCAATCCTCTAACTCCACTGGCAACACGTTTTTCACTTCCATATACACACTGCCACGTAAAATTGCTAGGCTGCACTTCACATTTTTCCACTTCATCTTACAGGTAACTGAAGGACTCAGAAGCAGAAGAATGTTGCATTTGTAAAACACTTTAGAATATATAAGTACACTGAAGAGAGATTCATAAAATCAGGTGAGTTGTAAGGGACCCATCAGGATAATCAAGTCCAACCCCTGGACTCCAGTACAGAACAGCCCCAAGAGTCACACCATGTGCCTGAAAGTGTTGTCCAAATGCTTCTTGAGATCTGTCAGGCTTGGTGCTGTGACTACTTCCCTGGAGAGCCAGTTCCAGTGCCCAACCACCCTCTGGGTGAAGAATCCTTTCCTGATATCTAACCTAAAACCCTTCTTGCTCAGCTTCATGATATTTCCTCAAATCCTCTCACTGTTCATGAGAGTGAAGAGATCAGTTCCTGCCCCTCCACTTCCCCTTGTGAGGATGTTGAAGAATGCAATGAGATATCCCCTCATTCTCCTCTTCTCCAGCCTGAACAGACCAAGTGACCTCAGCCACTCCTCAAACGGCTTCCCCTCAAGGCCCTTCACCATTCTCATGGCCCTCTGTAGTGGGTCGATGCTGGCTGGATGCCAGGCACCCACCAAAGTCACTCTCTCACTCCCCTCTGCAGCTGGACAGAGGAAAGGAAATATAACGAAAGGTTCATGAGCTAAGACAAGGACTGGGAGAGATCCCTTACTAAATACCACTACGGTTGAAACACTATTCCTGATATTAAAGATATAAGTTGAATTTAGTACTAAGAAGATCAGAGCAGGATAATTGGAAATAAAATAAAACCTTAAAAACACCTTCCCCCCACCCTCCCTCCTTCCCAGCTCTACCTCCTTCCCCAGGGGCACAGAGAGACAGGGAATGGGGGTTATGGTCAGTTCCATTGTTTTTTCTGCTGCTCAGGGAGAGGAGTCCTCTCCCTGCTCCACCATGGGGTCCCTCCCACTTCCCAAGAACTTCTCCAGCATGAGTCCATCTCATGAGCAGCAGCTCCCTGTGAACTGATGCAATGTGAGCCTATCCCACAGGCAACAGTCCTCCCCAAACTGCTGCACCGTGGGTCACTCTTCCACAGGGTGCAGTTCTTCAAGGACAGGTTACTCCAGAGTGGGCTCCTCTCTCCATGGGCCTCCCACGGGGTCACAGCCTCCTCTCAGGTATCCACCTGCTCTGGCATGGGCTCCTCCATGGGCTGCAGGGGCACAGCTGCTTCACCATGGTCTTCACCACAGTCTGCAGTGGAATCCCCGTTTTGGTGCCTGAATCATCTCCTCCTCCTCCTTCTACATTGACCTTGGTGTCTGCAGAGTTGTTCTCCTCACGTATTCTCACTCCACTCTTCTGTGGCTGCAATTACTTCTGCATAGTAATTCTATTTTTTTTTT
>WEKY01002104.1:0-25178 GCA_013390045.1 Picathartes gymnocephalus | reverse complement strand
TTTTTTTTTTGCCTCTTAAGCATGTTATCACGGAGGTGTTCTCATCATCTCTAATTGGCCCAGACTTGACCAGTGGCACGTCCATCGTTGGAGCTCCCAGGGATTGGCTCTGCCAGACATGGAAGAAGCTTCTAGCAGCTCCTCACAGAAGAGATCCCTGCAGCCCCCCCACAACTAAAGTTTGGCCACATAAACCCAATACATCCTCCTCTGGATGATCTCTAATAGTGTCATGCCTTTTTTATATTGTGGTAATCTAAACTGCACACAGTACTCAAGGCAAGGTAGCACTGGTGCAGATTCTTTAAGAAAGACACACTGTCATAATACTATCCAAGCATAAACGCCTTTGATACAGAAGTCTTCTACAAGTGGTGAGCAAGTCCAACACACAATTTGTTGAGAAGAAAGCTTGTTAGCAATACTGTAATGCAATACTTGATTAGCCACAGCAAAGGATAGACTCTCAAAGTAATCCATTTTTTTGCCTGTGCTTTTATTTAGCCTAAAAGGAATCTCATAGTATGAAGCTGTAGTGTGAAAGCTGAGGTTTGAGGATGCATCTGACTTTCTCATCTTTGCAGCTTAAATGTCAAAACCTTCATCAGGCTGTTTGGAAAAAGAACCAAATATGAAAAAGATTAAACCCATACCCATATATGTCCCTGCAGAATAACGATTTCTTTGTTCCTCCTTTTAGAAACAGCTTGCAAAGCTCTCCATTAATGTCTTACTTTTTCACCTGTTATCTGTCTTTCCTCTTTGAAGAAAAGTTTTCCACCTATCAAAAACCAGTTGGTTTGTTGCGGGAGGTTGTTGTGGTTGTGGTTCAGCCTTTAAACCATAATCCATGAGGAAGATGCTACCAAAACTAAGAAAAATGAATCACCCACTCTTTCCAAACTTGAAATACACAGAGAACCACAGAATTAGAGAATTGTTAACTTTGGAAGGAAACTCTGTAGATCATCTAGCCAGCACTCTGCCCAGATAGCTCATGCAGAAGTGCATCCAGGTGGGAGAGAGACTCCAGAATCGCCCTGGGCAGCCTGTTCCAGTGCTCTGCCACCCTCAATATAAAAAATTCTTCTTCATGAGGTGGAACTTTTTGTGGTTTAGTTTATGGCCATCACTCCTTGTCCTGCCACTGAGCACCATGGAAGAGTCCGACACCATCCTCTTTGCAACTTCTTTTGAGATATTTATGCATCAGATCCAACTTCCACAGTCTCTCCTCATAAGAGATGTGCTCCAGACTTCTAATTATCTTTGTGGCCCTCTGCTGGACCCTCTCCTCGTCTTTCTTGTACTGAGGAGCCCAGAACTGGACACAGCATTGCAGATGTGGTTTCACTAGGGGGAGTAGAGGGGAAGGATCACCTCCCTCGACCTGCTGGCCACACTCTTCCTACACTCTTATATGCTGGAGAAGAGGCCATCTCTTTTTCATGGATCTTGGATCTGCATTTCATAACTCTGATTTAGGAAGCAACTCACAAAGAAATCACAATCTTTTAACAATGGTTACTCAAATATTTTCTGCCATGGGACTGCAGCACAAAGTGACTCAGTTATACACCTACACACCTCAGATACTGATGTGAGCTTGCCCACAAATCCCACCCTTATCAGATCATTTGTGAGGGAAAAAAGTATTATTTTAGTAAAACTTAATAAAATAATTATTCTTTTCTTTCTCCAGCCTAAAGGGGAGAGATGAAATCATGAAGGGAGGGGGTGGGGGGGTAGGATAAAATATATACTTTATCCTCCTATGCTTCATCCTTCTATGCTCATGCTGGAGACAGCTGCAGATACAGTGAGTGTCCAAGGTGGCATTAACCAAGCTGAAGTTGATTCAAAGCAAACTGTCTTTTAGAAAAGCAACTTCAAAAAAATCATTAAATCACATTGAGGGAGGGATTGATACCATGGCCACCAACACCTCTGCTAACAGAACAGGTCTGGATGTAAGTCACATCTCGAGATAGCTTCATAGACTTGTTCTTGGTTTTGTAAACTTTATCTGAAACACTGTGGGCCCAAATTTNTTTTTTTTTTGCCTCTTAAGCATGTTATCACGGAGGTGTTCTCATCATCTCTAATTGGCCCAGACTTGACCAGTGGCACGTCCATCGTTGGAGCTCCCAGGGATTGGCTCTGCCAGACATGGAAGAAGCTTCTAGCAGCTCCTCACAGAAGAGATCCCTGCAGCCCCCCCACAACTAAAGTTTGGCCACATAAACCCAATACATCCTCCTCTGGATGATCTCTAATAGTGTCATGCCTTTTTTATATTGTGGTAATCTAAACTGCACACAGTACTCAAGGCAAGGTAGCACTGGTGCAGATTCTTTAAGAAAGACACACTGTCATAATACTATCCAAGCATAAACGCCTTTGATACAGAAGTCTTCTACAAGTGGTGAGCAAGTCCAACACACAATTTGTTGAGAAGAAAGCTTGTTAGCAATACTGTAATGCAATACTTGATTAGCCACAGCAAAGGATAGACTCTCAAATTAATCCATTTTTTTGCCTGTGCTTTTATTTAGCCTAAAAGGAATCTCATAGTATGAAGCTGTAGTGTGAAAGCTGAGGTTTGAGGATGCATCTGACTTTCTCATCTTTGCAGCTTAAATGTCAAAACCTTCATCAGGCTGTTTGGAAAAAGAACCAAATATGAAAAAGATTAAACCCATACCCATATATGTCCCTGCAGAATAACGATTTCTTTGTTCCTCCTTTTAGAAACAGCTTGCAAAGCTCTCCATTAATGTCTTACTTTTTCACCTGTTATCTGTCTTTCCTCTTTGAAGAAAAGTTTTCCACCTATCAAAAACCAGTTGGTTTGTTGCGGGAGGTTGTTGTGGTTGTGGTTCAGCCTTTAAACCATAATCCATGAGGAAGATGCTACCAAAACTAAGAAAAATGAATCACCCACTCTTTCCAAACTTGAAATACACAGAGAACCACAGAATTAGAGAATTGTTAACTTTGGAAGGAAACTCTGTAGATCATCTAGCCAGCACTCTGCCCAGATAGCTCATGCAGAAGTGCATCCAGGTGGGAGAGAGACTCCAGAATCGCCCTGGGCAGCCTGTTCCAGTGCTCTGCCACCCTCAATATAAAAAATTCTTCTTCATGAGGTGGAACTTTTTGTGGTTTAGTTTATGGCCATCACTCCTTGTCCTGCCACTGAGCACCATGGAAGAGTCCGACACCATCCTCTTTGCAACTTCTTTTGAGATATTTATGCATCAGATCCAACTTCCACAGTCTCTCCTCATAAGAGATGTGCTCCAGACTTCTAATTATCTTTGTGGCCCTCTGCTGGACCCTCTCCTCGTCTTTCTTGTACTGAGGAGCCCAGAACTGGACACAGCATTGCAGATGTGGTTTCACTAGGGGGAGTAGAGGGGAAGGATCACCTCCCTCGACCTGCTGGCCACACTCTTCCTACACTCTTATATGCTGGAGAAGAGGCCATCTCTTTTTCATGGATCTTGGATCTGCATTTCATAACTCTGATTTAGGAAGCAACTCACAAAGAAATCACAATCTTTTAACAATGGTTACTCAAATATTTTCTGCCATGGGACTGCAGCACAAAGTGACTCAGTTATACACCTACACACCTCAGATACTGATGTGAGCTTGCCCACAAATCCCACCCTTATCAGATCATTTGTGAGGGAAAAAAGTATTATTTTAGTAAAACTTAATAAAATAATTATTCTTTTCTTTCTCCAGCCTAAAGGGGAGAGATGAAATCATGAAGGGAGGGGGTGGGGGGGTAGGATAAAATATATACTTTATCCTCCTATGCTTCATCCTTCTATGCTCATGCTGGAGACAGCTGCAGATACAGTGAGTGTCCAAGGTGGCATTAACCAAGCTGAAGTTGATTCAAAGCAAACTGTCTTTTAGAAAAGCAACTTCAAAAAAATCATTAAATCACATTGAGGGAGGGATTGATACCATGGCCACCAACACCTCTGCTAACAGAACAGGTCTGGATGTAAGTCACATCTCGAGATAGCTTCATAGACTTGTTCTTGGTTTTGTAAACTTTATCTGAAACACTGTGGGCCCAAATTTGCCACCAGATAATTCCTGTGCCAATCTACCTTCAGTTAAGGAATAAAAATGGAATTAAGAGGATTAACATTAATTTTGCAACAGCTAAAAGCTTTGCATTGTACTGATACAGAACGGGAAGGTGCCAGAATTGAGCCCTGATTTTATGCTTTTCTCAGTTCTTGCTGCACCACTACCACAAGCATGGTTTGCTGATGCCTTGTAAAATGGGCCCCTGAACTTGTATCTGAGCAGATGCTGAATGGATAAAGGTGAAAAGAAAGGATATAACATGGAAGTAGTTTTATTATCTTCAGTTTTCTTGTATGCAACTGTTTCACACAGCTCTCTGCCACCACCTAATCCTGGCTACTAGTCCTCATCTTTTGACCTTTCTGAGTCCTTATTACAATTAGTTCAATATATAAAACTATAAAAAACTTATTAGAAAAATAGCTCAATTTTTCAACCTTACCAAAACACCTCTTCTCTAATTGCCATGCCCTCCTTCTACACTTCCCGCTTTCTTCTAGCCCCACTTTTTTCACACCCCCATGTTGGCAGTTACTCTTTCCCCTCTGCACATCACCCTGGTGTTTACAAGATACTTATTCCCAGTTCTCCTTCAGCACGGTAACATTCTCATACTAAATCATACGTGAGATTATAGTCACAATTGTAAATAATGCTCAAGAGAAGCTAAATAAGTTTCAGAAAATTATCCCCTCCTGTCAGAGATAAAATTGGTGTAGTATAGGAATTAAAGTGACTTCAGGTTGCAGATAGTAGCAATTATATCTGTTCAAATGATAATCCAATGTTGTTTCTCCATAGGAACCTGAAGCTCTTACTTTGCAGTAAAGGGACTGTATTGAACAGTGAAAAAAAGCACTTGGCTTTGCAGTGCTTCCATTTTTAACATTGTAAATAACTAGTTGAGGTAGTGGAGAATCAAGAGCCAAGCATTGCCTATTATGGGGGCTTAATATGTCTACTTTGTGCAAAGACCAGTGTCTCTATATATCCAAAAATCTATATGTCAGTCATTGTTCTAGAAAAACTACTGGGTAAGTTGATAGATTTTGTCTGTTGGAAATAGAAATGGAAAAATCTCTGGGAAATTTTTCATTCAAAATGAAAATTCGGCTATGTTAGAACATTTAGTCCTACCGTTCATATGAAAGAGGAATAAAAGCTCATATGTTTCCATCTGATGTTTTATAAGCAGTTTGAGTGCTTTAGTCAACGTTACTTTTTCTTTAAAAATTATCTTTTTAAATCTTTTAAAATCATGGAAAGACAACAACCCGTCCTTTAAAATAGAATAAGACTTTTTTAGAGTTTGGCATTTGTCCCAGAATAAATATATACGTGTATATATGTATATACACACATACATACACAAACTTCTCGCAATTTCTAGGGAGCAAAATAACAGTATATATCAACTATAATATTGAGAAAGAAGTCACACTAAAAGAACCTAATCTGTGAAGTTGTTACACAAACAATATAGTTGTTTATGTAATTAAAGGGTCATCATTATATATATTTACAAGCAAAATAAATTATTTGAATTATGTTTCTTAACAGTAAAAATACTGTTTTCCACATTTTGTATGTGTAGATTTATATGTTTTAAAGAACTGAGAAATTTTGCCAGTGAGATTTGCCAGCAGAATTTCTGAACAGCAAGGGAACCTGCCCCATGGGTTTTCTATTTCTGTCTTTATCCCTAACCAGGTCCAGTCCCCTTTCCATTGCTCCTTTCATCTAGGTTTGCCCCCACACAGGGCAAGTCCTCTTCCCTACTGTCCCTCATAGTTCCAAACTTCTCTTGTATCCACTCTTCCTTCAGGCTCCTCCTTCTCCATGCCTTGTCACTCTCTAGTCATGGTTGACTACTTGTGCTTTTATTGTTTCACTCCATATCTTTTCTCTTCCCTGGCTCTTATCTTGTCTGCATTTGAATCACACATACTCTTTTCTCCATCCCCCCTGAATATTGTCACTGAGTACGTAGAAAAGTAAAGGGTCCCTGGTGTCACCTCTGCCATTTCCCAAGACAGGCATAGTAGGAAGCTAGTATTTCAAGGGGACAAAAATAATCAGATATTTCTAAAAGAGGCAAGAAGATATGGGCTTTACTTGGTGCAATGAATAGTAAAAAGATACTATGGAATTGGTGCTCATGGAGTTTGGAATTGGATGGAGTTTTTCAGGAAGCACTTACACAAATACCTTTTGGATGTGACTCAGATAAATTGACCCTGTCCATGTGCAGGTGATTTTCTGAGGTTGCTTTCTAACTTTTTCTGTGAATTTTTAAGGGATGTAGTTATTTAGAGTTCCCAAGCAAACATATGCCAACTACATTTCTCAAAGTCTTGGAGTATAATCAAGCATAGGTGGATTGTCACAGGATACCTGAAGAGACATGTCAAGCCCAAATGGTCCTACTCTTCACCACTTTCAGAGTTTTGCTCTTAATTATGATGCATTTTTTAAATGGGCAAAAATATTCCATATTTCCCTATCTTCCTTGGGAACCACTGAAGTATTTTAGCAGAAATTGCCTTCAAAAGTATTCAGGAAGAGTTAGCCAACCAGGTGGAAATACTAAGAGCAGCAGCAAAGGTCTTAAAATAGGAAATACTGGGCTACTTTAATTATAGAAGGTTCTACAAGTTCTGCCAGTATTTTTTCCTTAGGCTGTCACAAAATGGGGAAGCAAAGAAAGAAATATCTCACAACTTCACAGAATCCCTTAAGCCTCCTATGTTCCCATTTAAACGGGATTATAAAATAAAATGGAGTAGGAAGCTTCTCAAAATTTCAAAGGAAACTCTTGTGTCAACTCCAAAATTGCTATTTTAATATTTTTCCCATGTCTGACTAATTTTAAGGTATTGCTCATTAGCATAACTGTCATTCTTTCCTTTGCTTTTTTCTCTTTGCTGTTTTTATTCACCCTTTGACTTGGAGTTGAAGAATACAACTTGCAATAGAAAGAATAGAAAGAGGGAATTTAATTGATGTTAATTCCTATGCATTTAATTTGTTTTCTCTTTCACTAATCCAGGTATACTAACTGAATAATGCTCTGGAAAGATAGATCTTTGTCAAATATCACAGCGAGCAACACTGTAGCCCACAGGGTAAAAAAGAAGAAAAAAGAAAAGACAGAACTAGACTAAGCCTTTTGTTTTAAGCATACTCATTTTAAAACCAAATTGATTGAGAAAGCAGCTCTGACTACTATAGTTTGAGTACTGCTCTCTTCCCTCCCTTTCATGTTTTCATCACTGCCACCAAGATATAGATGGAGGCCAATAAAACAGGATTTGTACCTTTCACCTTGTCTATTAATGGATATCTATTTGTAACTAAATAAGGCTTTCTCCTTCCTCTTTTCCCCCAGTCTGATTTCTGCCTATCCCTTTTTCATTTCCATCTGAAAAAAATGGACTTTCTAGTCCATTTATTTGGACTCTATCCCTATTTACATCAAGATGGGTTTCTACCATTCATGAAAATATAAAAGAACTTTAAATCATGCATAAATAAATAACTCTTACAACCCACTTTACAGCTGGTTCGCACTTCCAGATGGTATACAGAGGGCTCAGTATAAAGTAGCATTAGGCTACTATCTCCAGTGGTTGAACATCTCAAAAAGTTAAATAACCAAACACAAGCATTATAAAAATGAAAAAATAACCACCATTTTTAAATTAAATTTTTCTTTTCAGATGCAAATTTCAGCCAAAATTAGAGGAAATACATGAAAACTTTTTACAGTTTGCCTTGCAGGACTGCTTTGGAAAAAAAGAAAAAGATGAGTTTGGAGAGAGTATAATTGATGGAGCACACTGAGTTTAATTTTAGTGTTCTCTTTTCCTTTCTGTGTCTTTTTTCTGGTTATCTTAGGAATCACTAATTATTCAAACATTGTAGACTACACTGGTAAATTTGCTAATGTCAGGGCTTCTGAATTTGACAGAACAAGCTCAAAGGCTGCTGGTGATCCTGTTTGTCCAAATGTAACTGTTTAACTCCACAGATTTACCTCTGATGAATCCTGATAAATATCAGAAAGAAAAGAGACCCCCAAGAACACATCCTGAACATTCTCATGTTAAACATCTGTTTGAGATTTAATGTACTTTTATTTATATTCTTAGGGAAATATGAGGCTACTTTGCAGCTTTTTTTTTAATTCAAACTGTAACTGAAATTCACCTGTATACCTTAATCTTTGTTGTATCAGAAATGAATGACATCATTATAACATAGAGGTAAAAAAATTCTCAACACACTGTCCAGATTAAAAGCACAGATCTTCGTGCAGTTCTTAATTCAATAAAATGCTATGGTACTTCATGGTCAGAAGGAAGTACACCCTCAGCAACATCTGTTTCTTCTGTGTCCTTCATGAGAGTCAAAGGGTACTTTACAATCCAATCCAATGCTGGATATAACCTTTTAAATAAATAAACCGTCGTTTAAGGATTTAGAAAGCACTAGATCAAAGAATGTAATCTTTGAGATCCAATAACTACAGTGATGAGTCTGGCATAAGGACATGAGCAGAATAGAACAAAGGTTTGCTGAATATCCACAGTGCCTCTTGGGTTAAAATTCATTACGGAGTCATTCTAAATCCCTAGTTAGGGGGCAAACCTAAACTTCTCCTCATTGCTAAAAGCCAGCATGAACTTAAAAAATAAACAGAAAACAATATATTTAGGGGAAGAAACTCCAATCTTCAGCTTCTTTTGTGTTGTTGTTTGACTATTCAAAATCCAGGTCTTACTTTCCAAACACCTGCCAATTTCAGTTTCAGCCTCCAAGTTTTTGGCTACACACCCCAACACACACACACCCCCATGCACACAGACACACACACAAACTCACACACACACACACACACACACACACATTTCTGCTCTACAGGATGAACTGAGTGGAGATGGAGAACTGGCTTATTTTTTTCCAGCAGTATATGTCTATATCCTCTTGCAACCAGAGGAGATCCAAGCCTTTAACATTACATTGTCTAATGCACAATATGCTGCTCATGTAAGCTTCCCCAGTAAGTTGTGAGGATACTTGTGGATGTGCTCAAATGGTTTCATGATCACCCTTTAAATAAGCAATAGCACCAAAACAAACAAACAGATAGCTGTGTTCAGAGCTATTGTGAACCCTTCACAAGATGTTTTAGAGCACTCAAAGTTTGTCATCTGAAAGGTTTTGAAATTGTAAGCATTGCTCACCAACTTGCACACAAAAAGTTTTCTTGCCTACTTTGGTGACAAGCTGGAGCAGGTGGTGAATACTGCACACAGACTTCTGGAAAAATCTTGTTATCTTTCTTTATTTCCCACCATGGGCATTACAAAACACAAACCATCTCTTCTGCCTACTGCTCAACAAGCGTCTTGTCAAATCTGGCTACGAGATTAAGCTTCCCCAATTCTGAATTCAATATTGCAACCCTAAGGACATAAGAATCAAACTGGAACATTCTGGGTTTTGGAGCTGGTTTTTTGTCTCTTAATGGACAAAATTGTTTCTGCCCCAAGATCATAGTTTGCCATGACTATAATGATAAATCGTCATGACTGACACTAAGCAAAATGAGCCAGATATTTTCTGCTTTATCCTTCCACATTAGAAGCTACTTTTACGTTTGCTACAACTTTCAACTTTTCTTCCAAAAGATTAGAATTATACAAGTCAGATATTATTTCTGCTTTGTATAATTCATTTGAAAAATGTGAAGCACATTTTGTACAGAAAGGAATGAGCACAGCAAAGAGAAGGTAAGATTTAATGGCCAGGAATCTTGCAGTAAAAGTTTGTTTCCTATAGCAGCACAATTCTTCTTTATTCCGGATTATTTTATTTCATTGGAACAGTGTCCTGCCTAACAAAGCTGGGGGAAGTCCAGGACTCTGGACGCATTCAGCACTTGGCAGTTTCTGGTTCTAGTACCAAAGGTTATAGACACAATGACAGTGTCTCGCAAATACCAGACTTAACAATTATCGGAATTATTTGCATCTGTAGCCCTTCTTTTTTTTTTTTTTTTTTTATTTCTAAGGGTGGATTCAGTACAATCAGGCACATTTCTCCATTGTTATAATTTAAAAAACCCAAAACAACGACAGTCTTTAATGTGATGTACTATGAAAAATGAAAGCTGATGCTAGTTTGCCACTAATGGGAGACAATGTGATTTTAATTCATAAGCTTGGAACAAAGATACGAAACATCCTAGTCATTTATATTGTTGTTTCAGTCTTAGTCTGTGCTGCAAATCTATATTTAGCAATTTATTTTCCCAAAAAAAGGATGTCTTCCAGGAATGGGCTAAAGCTGTCAGCTTTTTATTCCGGTAAAACTTCCTTGCAGTTGAAACATAAGAAAAGCTCAAGTAAAAACTATGTTAGAGCTCCATAAGTTGGACTTGTAAGTGAAAAAGCAGTTAGCCATGTGAAGAGCTTAGTGAAAAGTACAGCATTCTGATACAGAAGTATCACTTACAATGTGTCTAACAGCAGATGTGTAATACTATTAACATGACTTTCAGTAATTTTCTTGCAAAAAAACTCATGCTCTGTTATTTTCTGTTTCTTGAAACTTGTTTCCATAGCAGGGCATAGCTATAAAACACTTCTGTCTTTTACTGTTGTCCCTGTAATATTTCCTTTTAGGAAGTGCTATTCCATAGCTGGATTATATCTTCCAAACACACGTGAGTCCAAGATACCTGAAAATGTTAGCAACTTATAAAATAAAAGTTACTTCATGGAATAAACAACTGAAATAACACTAAGTTCCATTTTAACTTTTTTTTTCTTTTGCTTAAGGTCCTATTTCCCTTTACAATGCTCTTCCCAATTTGTGAATTCAGAGCCCCATCCTGGAAAGAGTTACCTTTGGGAATAGGTCATATTTAGCAAGTAGTTTAGATAACACTCACTGGAAATATCACAGGGTCAAAACTTACTCTCTCAAGTGTGATTTTGTAGCACTGCTTGTCAAATTATTGGATTTCTTTTACAGTAAGGTGGCACAGGAAAGCCCGCCAAGACAAGACCTATGTGTTGTGACAAGAACAACTATCAGTTATACCCTGTAAATCCTCATTCACATGTGCAAAGGACATGGGACAGCTGTACATCTACAACAGAGAGAAAGATGCATTTATGAGGCCCTCATCTCTGAAAAGAATTTCTTCAACTTTAAGTCATCAAGCAGTATCAATTGCTATTACTCATGTGAGTAAAAGTTTGTCGGAGATAGTTTTGCTATATATAGTATGGCATATACAAATATAGATAGAAAAACCAGGCTTATCAGTAACTACAAAATCTATTCTAAACAATTAAAGAAAATTTAATTTATATAATTTGCCATGTAAGGATTGTTTGAAATAAAGATTTTTGCATTCCCTCTTTCTCCCCCAACATTTTTTTTTAATGAAAAAAGAAGAATGGCTAGTAATTTAGAAGTCCCTTGATCTTCAAAATTTTCTTTTGTGCTAACAGTTAGATAAAGCACTGCTGTAGAACAGCACTACCAGTCAACAGAGAATCAGCAGCAAACATCAACAGCTAATATTTCTCTTTTGAAGAGAAAGTACTACACATCACAGAGGTTTCGAAGCCAACATTGAAACAAAATCCCTGAAGTGATATTCCATTTACCTGCTATCCTTAGTGCGCAAGACCCTTGAGTTACTATCTTTATTCCTAATAGCCAGTTCTAAACAATTGTAAAACAGTTTGCATAACAATTATTTAGTTAGCATTCAAGTCAGACTTTGTTATATTTATTAGCAATAGCAGTAACACAATAGGCTTGTTGGACCATATCCTGCCAATTGTTAGATATATAAGGAGTCCCATTGAATTCAGCATTATTCTGTGCACTTGAAGATTTAGCAGTTGCAGACTTCTTATGGGCTTAAATTATTTGCTGACCAACATTTAAGTACATGCTTAAGTCTAGTTAAGTTTAGTGAGAGATAAATATGCACGTATTCAAAATTGCCTGATCTGAGGCTCTTCCATTTTCAGAATTTCAGAATAAAAAGCTGTATCACTAATGTTGCTGAACTATGTAAATCACAGGGAAAAAGAATATTTTGCCATGTCCTCATCTAATGTTGAAAGTGCTGTATACAATTTCTCTTCAATTGTCCTTTTATTTTCTTCCATTTGAGTTACAATTAAGATCAGAGAAGAAAAACAAAAGTCTTGTTACAACTACAGGTCAGTGTAAGACAAGAGGCTCAGGAGTCACTTCTATGTACTGTACACACAAAAGTGGGCCAGACTGATATTTAGTTTATCTGTCTAGAATCTAGGAAACATTACAGAGGTACTTGAATGTAAATGCATTGCCAAAAGATAATAATCTGCATCAGTGGAGGAGTGTCACTTGTCCAGCAATTTAAAGGTCATCTGACATACTTTCTTTTTCTCTTACAATTAGAATATAGTGAATATACACAGAGTACAAATCACAGGGGTTTTTTTAAATTTGACCTCTTAATTGGCTGGCCTGACCACAGATGAGACAGCACAGTAGTACAGAACAGAAAAGAATAAAGACATTCAATTAAAAAAAAATGCTAAAGATGATTTTAGAAAGCTGATTTCAATTAAAATCCAATTTTGGTGTGAAAAGAAGAAAAATCTTTTTAAGTATGATTCAAAATGATAAAAATTCATCTTTTCTGCTGTAAAAACAGAAGCCGAGAGAAAAATGCATTCTTTTGCTGGAATCCAGGCCTAGGACCAAAGAATTTACATATATTAAATTAACAAGATCCAAACTCCTCTACAACAAATATTTATACTGTAAAATATTACAGCCACATTCCTGTATCTCCTTACAATAATAATTCTTAGGGATACAGTATTCTAGAGAGTGTATACAACAGTGGATTTCTGCAAAGATGGAATGCTTCATTATCAGAGTACCAGCTTATTCATAAATATTAAAAAGTATGGTTTTGAAGTTTTTCAAGCATATTTCTTACTCTCTCTCTACTGAAAAAAACAGTAAAATGTGTACCTGTCCATAAGTCTCTCCCGCACAGTCTTGAACTGCAGAAAACCACTGCTGGTGACTGTAAAGGACTACAATGTTTGTTCTGGATATACTGTAAGCAGCCAAGCAGACAACTAGCCTGGCCTTACTTACGCAAGTAGTCATTCTTACAGTGATGGGTCTGATTCTTACTTGAAAGAACAGGATTTGTCCCAAACTGCAGACAAAAGGGCACATTTCCTTGCTGTCTTATAAAAGTGGATCTTAAATTTACATGTAATATGGTTCTTTTCTGTTTGTATATGTTATAGGCAATTCTTTATATTAGATTAGAGCTGGAAACAGATATTCCAAGAGAAGAAGAACTTCTCTACTGCTACAAGAAAAATCTGGTAGAGATTGCTCAAGACAAAATAATATTATAGACCTGATCTTCATTTGGTAAAAATTAAACTCCTGGATACATATTAGTCTGCATTATAAAACAACACTGACAACAGATTAAAGTACTGAAAAGTGACCAAAAGTTACAAAAGGAATGGCTTCTCTGAAACATGTTCTATTGTGTTAATCATGAGGAAGAACACAAAGAAAAAAAATTTTAAAATGGCAACAAACTGACACAGAACAGAAAGACCCACGCTGACTGCAGCAATGTATCAGATTCATAAACTGTCTTCAGAGAACCTTCTGTGGTAAAAGAGCATGTTTACCCTTGCATAAATAGCTTTTACTACATGGTGAGATCATAATAGAGGATAGCATTGAAGTACAGAAATAAACACGCTAAACTTGTAGTAAGAGAACTCAAACATAGCAATAATAACTGCAAACATATGCTTATTTGAAGAAGAATGTTACCTAATTTTCTTCCTCTCAATATACCGATATCTAATTTAAGCTGCTCCCCTCCCCTTTCCCACTGCACTATATTTGCAAGAAGCAGTGAACACAGAAATGTGCAGCCAGCCTGGGCCCTCAGGCCGGTGGATCAAGATGGCAGGCTGGCCTGGGCTCCCTTGAGGACAGCAGAGCCAGAAGGGTGATTGGACACAGTGACCTGTCTGCATGAGATGAGACAAAAACAGGAGGGCTGTAATGCTGATGAACTAACCTGTCACTCACAAGCTCAGGTCTGAAAAAAAAAAAAAATTTGAGAGAAAAAAGAATAAGAAAAAGGTATAGTAAAGGTTTTAGAAAGCATACAAGGCAGACAAATTACAACATAATTGGAATAATTAGATGACACATTTAATTACCTGTTCATTCAGATGGGCTCAGGATATATAAGGAATATGGCATAAAAATCCAGCTAATAGTTTCTATAAGAGCAAAACACAATTGAAGAAATAATGGATATTGCAGTTTGGCATGCAAGGAAGGATGCTACAGACTGCGTTGCTGGCAGGGATCAGAGTTTCATGCCAAACACTCCAGTTATGAATCAAAATCACAATGAGCAATGAGCTTCTAGATCTTGACACACAAGGCAAGGAGGTTGTTCTTCAGAGTACTTGGCTGTTATATTGCTTGCTCGAGGGAGGAAAAATCCAGAGGGAAGGTTCACAAGCAATTCTGCACCCTGGACCCAGTATACCCAGGCACTGGGTAATGGTCAGGATTGTAACACTCTGCCCACCATTGCCATCACCCGTGGGAATCACGGTGGACGTTGGTGGTTAAAAACAGATGAAATCCAGATTTTTTTTTAAAAAGGTCAAAAATGCATTTAACGATGAACAAGTACTTGGTATTGAAAATGCCTTTAAATCAGTATGTTCCTGTTATTCCATTTGTGTCGTACATAGACTAATACTTGAACTACAAAAAACTGCTAGTGTGTCTAATCTCCATTGCATCAGCTATATGTGTACAGTTTGGATTTTTAATTAGGCAAGTTCACATTCCATTAGCAGTAAACAAGTCTGAATTTAGAGCTACATTTGCAGGAGTAGTTAAAAAAAATTCGCCCTCATGGCTGGAGAAAAATACAATGTTGAAATAAAAAGGCCAAATTATAAACATTTATCCAATTTTTTGGCTTTGGACGTTTGAAAGTTAACAAAGACTTTTAAGAACTTCTTCTAATAGTGTCAGGAAATAAATGTATCTTCTGAAAATATGCAACTACCAAATATGCAAACCTTTATCAATACAAAATAGAGACTTACAGTGTGGAAAGATTTTCTGCCATAGGGCTTGCCTTTTGATGGTTATTTTCTCTTAAAGTTCATACAGAAAGTGTATGTCTATTTTCAGCAACGTATGGTAATTCTACTGATTGCCCTGAGATTCCCATATTTCAACTAACTCTTTTATTATACAACCAGAAAATGCATAATTTTTTATCAGAAAAAAAATATTTTTTAACTTTTCATTCTATCTTGACACATAGCTAATAACAACCAAACACCGGACAATTAATCAAAACAAAAACATACTTGAAAATTTTGTGGAATTATGAACACATTTTTATGTGCATACATCATATGAACTGTAAATATGCACACATGCTGGTCTGAAAAAAATATTTGCAGCACCTAAGACAGTAAGTTTCAGAATAATAACATGTATAAATTCTGACACAGAAAACCCACCAAAAGTCACCTAAAATACCTAAGTTTATTTTTCTTTTAAGTAGATGCTCTTGCTATTAATTTTAGGAAATGAAATACACTAACACATGATATAAACATTTTTCCAGATATTCACTGAACTTTTTTTAATTCATGAAATATGGAATGCTACACACAGAAAAAAATATCCTTCTACCATTTCCAGCCTCAAAACCACTTTCTGAGAGTTGGCAAGCCTTAAACATAAAATAGTTAACTTACACTTTCTTACGTGCGAAAACAAAAGTTACATAAAGAGATATTACAGCCTTTTAGATTTATAAAGATTTCAGGGTACATTTTCTGTCGAGTGTACTTGCTCAAAAACTTGCCATTGCATCTGCCTTAGAATCATTACGTATATTTCTGTAAGACTGAACAAGTAAAACAAAAAGGTAATTAACACAATCTAAAACACATATTTTTGCAAAATGTAATACTGGCAAACATGCCCTACTTTTAGGTATAAACCAGCCTAATAGAAAGCTGTTAATGTTTGGCGGATTTTCAATAAAAAATGTATCTTCTATATTTAAAATATTTAAAGCAATAAAAGTCTGTGGTAAACATGGTATTACATATTTGACATTTTCCGCCCAGAAATGCATTACTATGTACGATGGTATTAATAAACCATGTGCTTTGAGGGACTTCAGTGCTTTGCCATAATTTAGTTGAAAACAGTGTGTAGAATACCTATTTTTCTACCATCATATCAACATACAGAAAACAAATGCTATGTCATCAGCTCAGCAGCATGCGTTCACTATACTGGAAACATATGCAAAAAAACCACAAACTTTTGAGAGTTCAAAGAATACCCTTTACCAGAGACTGATTTACAAGTCAGTGGTTAATGTGAAAGTGTTGAGCACTTAAAATTTTGTTAGAAAAACAGGCATCCTCATCTGACTCCGACTGCTTTCACAGGAAAACAGCCCTCCCTGTTCATCAGAAGAAAATAATTTCTTTCCCCACTTCAGGTTATTATTTGAAGCAAATGAAAAGGCAATGATTCTTCTCTCTTCTGCCTAAAGCTCAAAACAGCATGGTTAAATTACACATATAAAAACTACAGACTTATCAGAAATCACGAAACAGAAAGAGAAGGACTCACTGACCCATGTGGAAGACAAAGACGACAAAACAGAAAAGCTCTAAAAATCAGCGTGTGAGGCCTTTGAGAGATATTCTTCTGGCATTTCATCACAGCAGCCCCAGACCAGTTCACTTCCCTGGATACAGGGAGGGAGAACTAAATAGAGCTGTTTATTAAAGCTGTTGTGCTGGATTGCATTAGGAAGCACGAGCAGACCACCTGGACCTTTCAGATTGTGGCAGTGTTTAATTTGCAGGTCGCTCCGCAGCAGCAGCAAAGACTACTACATTTACCAAGCTCAATCGCACATTATCTGGATTAGGAGTATAAGAAGAAAAAATAAAAATAAAAAATAAAAGCCACAGCATCTAGTACAGGAAGGAATACAATCAACATAAAAATAATGAACAGCAGTACAAATAGAAAGCAACTGCCCAGCAAACATAACATTTTCACTCCTCGGTTCTTCTACTTCAGTATATTCAAACAAAATAAAACAGCAAATTAATAAATACATTGATTTGGTAAAGCTCAGACTGATTTATAAATGGGGTTTATTAGAAGAAAAGGATGGCAATTTAGGTTTTTCTTGTGATTCCTTAGCCAGATTATTGTTTCTTTTGCCTTTCTCACTTTCAGTACTATACTCGCTGGTAGCTGAAGATACAGATAGAAAGATGGTACTGTAAATATGAATTATGTGAATCATATGGTTAGACCCTTGTGAAAAAAAAAAAATAATAAAAGGGGAGTTGAGAAATGGCTGACTCCGTACCTGACCAATTACAGCTTGCATGGTCCCTGTGTCCTGCTGAGCTGAAAGATCGCAATCCATCATATGTAGTCTTTGAAAAGGAGAATGGGGGTTTCTGGCATGCATCTGTCAATCAACTTCTGCACTCACAACCATCACCAAAAGCAAGGGAAAAAAGTCAAGCTGCTCCACCAAATAGGATGAAATTGTCATGTGACCTTCAGCACACTCACACACATACATACTTCCATAGAACGTATGAATTTTCTGCAGATATGAAATGACATTGACACATATCCAGTACCAAGTAAATAAAGTGAGACAAACAGCTACTCACCAAAGAGAAAACACTTGCTGTAATCTTCAGCCTAAAGATTTAATATACCTAAAAGGTATTTTAAACGGGGTGTTTTCTTTAGAGCCCAAACTTTTCAGATAAGGTGATATGATTTTATATATGCAGACAGTGGTCAGAACTTTAACCCCTCGCATCCTCTTGCAGCCTCTATTTTTGTTACCCCCCTTTACACTTCTACTTTATGGCTTTTTGAGTTCTTGATTTTTTTTTTCTAGAAGTTTCTTTTGTGTCAAAGTGAAGTGGCTTGTGCTGCCTTCTTTGAATTTGAAGAGATTATGAGAACTCAATAGAAAAAAATTGCTAACAGGAAAAAAAGGAGCAGGGGCTGAGAAACCTGTGTCTGTACTCACAAGTCAAAACATCTCATAGCTTTACTCCACCAGAAGTCAAATATTTTCTTCACTGGAAATATATATTTAAGTATTAGTTTATGCGAGCTTTGATGAGCACTCAAAACATTAAATATTCAGACTATGTAAATCCTACTTACAGAATCCTTTCCATTTTGAAGGTTAGCAGAGTTTTGGTTCATTCACTGCTCCACTGAACTGACATAAAATGTTGTGACTTAGGAAGGAAAACATTACCATTTTTTTCAAATGGAAGCAGTTTGTTTCATATACCTCCCCCTCTGAGTTAAGATTTGCAAGAATTTCCAAGATTACTTTTTATTCTTGTCAAAATATATCAGCCACTTTTCTCCAAAAACTGAGTGTCCTGAACAACACGCTGCAGCATTGATTGCTGATACATTATTGGCCAGTGATTGCTGAAGGGTGACATTAATGTAACCTCATAGCACTTTAACCCTTTGAAGATCAATACAGTCCTCTGGCAATATAGTAGAATAACAGCCCATATACTTTTTGCTGTATTACAGCTTCATATAAATATTAGTGCATCCTTCTGTCTGCCTCAAATTGCATTTCAGTTACTAGTGCTAACAACACACTTTTCAAAGGATGTCAGAAGTAAAAATGCAGAAAAAGAAAGCAGTCTAATCTCTATGCTTAACTTAACACACCCTATTCATCTCAATAAGTTTCTGGCAATATTTTGACATTATTATTTCATTTTTAAAGGCATTGAAAATATTGATCTTAGCTTTTATAGTCAAAGAAATGTGAGAATATCAACAATATTCTAATTGTAGACACTTGCCAGTCTAATATTTCCTACCATATAATTTTAAGATTCACCATCCAGCAGTGTTTGGAATGTGATGGAGAACATGTGTATGTCTATGTCTATGTACATGTCTATGTGTGCATGTATGTATGTATGTGCACATGCATACAAGTATAGAAAAAATGAAATGTATGTTGAGGGAGTGAGATAGGCAGGGAATATCCAGCTTACTTGGAATTTTTTGAGTTTTTATAATACAATTATTTTTTTAGATGTTAAGAAAAAACATAAGAAATGAAATCTTGATATATATTTTAAAAATTAGAAATAAGAACAATTTACATGTAGCTGCATGGGGACCCAGAATTGTTCCCAAGACAACAAAATATTTTAGCATAACAAATCAAGCATTTTTAGAAAGATATACAATATTAGCAATGAAAAATTGCCTCTGGGAGGAGGAAGGAGTATTTGAAATGTTGCTTCCAACATCTGCTATGCATTTCATTTATAAACATAATTAAAATGCACCATTTGGGCTGAAATCTTACCTGCTTCTTACTCATGAAAGAAAATACACTGAACTAATACCTTGGGCTCCTTCTGGTCAGCTGAGAATTTGCTGCAGTCTCATCCTCCAGGACAATTCTATGGAAAAACCAGGCAGTATTGTGAAGGCCATAATCAACATCCACATCATTGCAAGCAATTCAAAACACAACTAGGTACGTGGGCGAGTGAGTAGAGGAGATTGCCGCAGCTGTCTCCAGGAAAACAGACACGCTAAAGTCAAATACTGCACATGAATTTGAAAAGAAAGTTAAGGATGTCTATTTTATAGTTTTTCTTCAGGAGGAGCCTTTCTGCAGTGAATATGCACAAACACCTTTCAAATTCCTTTAACTCATTTAAGTAACCAAATCTGGCAATTAGCACTAGGGGTTTTTATTAGCAGAGACACTGACATAGACATTTGTTGCAGAACACAAATAAGCACAGCGTAGTATGCACACAAGTCTACTGCACCCTTACACACCAACAAACCAAGCAGAGGCTTGCACACAACACCGGCAGAGCTGCAAGACCTCCCTCCTCCCAAAGTGAGATATATGCTGCCTCTCTTTTTACCATAATTTACCTAAACTTCCAGGAAATGCCAATCTAGTATCTAAAATGTAAAACAACATCCCTGCAGCTAATGCCTCTACATAAATTACAGCACCATTGTTAATTTGAACATCTGCAAGAACCTCCTCTGCTACTGCTGGAGTTGCCCTTACCTCTGAGGAGCTGGAGACCTTTTACCTCAGCCAAATCTACCTGATCCTGTCTGTAGGGGCTGCACAACTTGTCCCTGAGCACTGTTTCATCTTTGCTTCTCATCCTTCAGGCCTTCCACTGGCCATCTCCTAAAAGGTGGTGGTTCCATTTTGTCTTTTTACTTACTCTGAGGAATTACCTCCCTAATATCTCCCACTCCCCCCTCCCATTCCCTCCCCTGAAAACATACACTTCCTTTGCTGCTGCAAAGGTGATTTAGCTCTCCTGTCAGCAGTCAAAAAGGTGAGGGAGCAAGATAGTGCCTCATCTGCCACAGGGCAGACTCAGATGGAGATCAGGATGCAAAGGGGAACTTGACTTGCCAGGTTCGCTCTAGCATGAGCATCTTGAGGAAAATTATTGAAGGACAGAATGACAAATACTGCTTACCAACCAGCTGTGCTGTATCTCCAACAGAGACCTTCTGGTCTCCTTTGAAACTTTTTATCCATGGCTCTCCCTCAGCACAAAGAGGAAAATAGTTACAGTTACGGACTCACAGCAATCTACAGCACCTATGCCTTCCTACATGCATGCCCCTTCAGCACTTCTCACAAATGGCCCGGTTTGCATTGCTGTACCTAAAATCATTGAGAGAGGGCTTACACAGGGAGGAGGCTGATTTATCCCTTAATCTTTGACAGTGCAAATTCAAAGTGGTACAAAGCCTGTGTTTTGAGTCACACACTGGATTTCTGGTAGCCAGGGAAAGTGTAACACTGGATACCTTTAACTGCAGTAGAATTTCCCTGTTTAATTGAAACAAAAAAAAAAAAAAAAAAAAAGGTACTTTTGAATAGAATAATGTGCTTGATTTTACCTCACAGATACACAGCTAAGAACTTGTGAAAATAGTATTACGGTATAAAATAATTTCTCTCATGTCTTCCAGGAGAATATATGTTTCCTGGGTGGCAAAAACTAGTATTTAGAATTATACAGCAATGCAAAACCCAATTACTTCATGGCTAAAATGTGTTAAAACACATGATCGTTTTTTAATGCTCATTATTTATGATTGTCTATGGTTGCTTCCTTCATGAACTAGAAGCCTTGTGATCAACAGAGCCTGGGGGTTTACTAAAATACCCTTAGGCACTCGTTCATATGCCATAGCAGAACTTGCAGCAGATTTAGTGAACAGAGCGAGATATTCCTGCTTCTTACAGCATTGGTACACTAGGGGGACTCTTTTTCCTCTTTTTTCGAGTGACAGATGCAGGGCACTCTCAGAGCAAGTTGATGTACCTCACACTACAGGCCCTTTACTCACCGCTTACATACACAAGACCCAGTTTTGCCCTCTTTGAAAATTAATAAATCTAATTCTAAACTGTCAATGACTCTTCCTCCCTCTCTCAATCTCTCTATCCATCTCTACCAAACAGACAATAGACGGCGTTTTGCATTTTGATTTTCAGGGATATATGAGTGGAGTTTCTGTATGAGTAAACTTCTGCTGAATTTTGCTAATTCCAAAATAATTGTTTTGTATTAAGAGACAGTAATGGATTACAGCTCCTGCCTCTGCAAGTCCATTTTGGCCAATCATTTTTATGTTTCAGAGGGAATTTTGCTATTAAGAAAACCTCTGACACTTCTAATTTCTCCTCCTCATGTGAAGGAAATTCAGGAAAATATGCTTCTGTGCCTAAATTGCTAGAACAAGGCATAATCTACATTATACTCATTTCTGTACAGCCAGTGGGATGGCTTTCCCTCAGTGCTTATCCTTCACTGTCTAAGGAAAACATCTAAAAAAAACTTTATTTTTCTTGTTACTTTAGAGAAAAGGGACTTGTTGTAACATTTTGTATCTTTGGGAAGGTAGAAATAAGCTCTCCACCTTTCCTTCTAGATCTAAGAAGCTGGTTTGACTGAAAACTTATTTTTGTGTTTCAGGAAGGACCACTGTTCAACAGATACTTCCGTTTCCTGATTCAACTAGAATTTATATAAAATGAAAAATATAGTAAATGGGAATGGGATTATTTCTCCATAGTAAACTACATAGTGAAGAGACAGCACCTTCCTCCTCTACTCCTACGTTAAGTGATGGGAGGTGATTACACCAATGATGATGGAATCTAGTTAATCAGAGGACAAGCAAGTCTCACATCTCTCAGGTGAAATGGAATTGTGGAGGAAAAACATGTTGAGAGGCAGGGTGGATTAGCAAGAAAGGGTGATATTGACTGGGTAAGGTTTAAGAATATACTTCCCAGGTACATTCCCAACTCCAGCATTCCAATAAAGCCACATTCTTCATGTCTCATGGTGTCTTCTGCAGTATCTGGCGCAATGGGCTTTTTAAGACATCTCCTTATTGGATATACCATGGACGATAATGGAGATTTACACCGTGTGAAGAACAGACCACATTTGGGTGAACTAACATCATTCAAGTGAGGTAAGTAAAAAATCCGAATGGGTAAGAAAGAGGATCCTTACAGTGAATGGAATCATCTTTTTTCAAAACTTTTCCAAAATCTTTGGCAGGATTTAAAACACGTGTCAAGGACAGCAGAAACATAAAAAAATAAGGCATATTTTTCTGTTCATTGAGTCATTTCAATAACTCTTCAGAGCAGTAATGCTCTTACCACATTGTCATGGTTATAGAGTAAAGGGATGGAGTTTCTAGCAGTGTTTGACTCCATACCACCCACATCATGGCAGGGGCATAGTTTCAGCTGAAGGAAGCCAGGGCCAGAAATGGAAGGATCGTCACCTTCCACTGAGCTCAAGGGACGAGGTGTGCAGGTTTCAGGGTCAGCCTGGCAGAGCTGGCCCCTCTCTGCCACCAGCAGTCCCTTTCCTGTTCCTCTGAGTGGCTGGTTTTCTGGTTTGGTGCCGAAAGACACCACCAGCAAGCCTGAGATGCCGCTCCAAGAAAAAGAAAAGGGAGAGAGCAGCAGTGACACAGAGCAGAGTTCAGCTGAGTACACTCTTTTATCAATATCGTTGTGGTTATTGCGATTTTTCAGTAAACTGTGATTTCATCTTAAAATGTCTCCTAGTGTTTTCTCCACTGTTGGAATGGGATGGGGAAAAGGGGGCAGCTTGAGTGGGTTTAGTTTTCCTGCTGGGTTTTAAACCAGCACACACACCAACAGGGAAAAGCAGATGGTTTCACAGTGTGTGTGATGATTATTAACTTCTTGTACACTGGTATATTTGCTTTCATTTACTTGAGCTGTAAATTGTTCATCTTGCATAGGTGCTACTTCCACTTCAACACAACACAATGAAGTGACAGCATCATCAGAGACAAAAAAATGTGTGGAGGTGGATGCGACAGAAGGGGTGTGTAATGCCAGTGAAAGCACAATTTCCTACACACTGCCTATGCCTTAGATCCCCAGCTCCTTAGTAGATGCCTCTCTCCCGTGGAAAAAAAATTAAAAAGCCCAAATAAAATGATGTACCCATATACCTGCACTTCTCTTGCTCCAAGCACTGTAGATGATGTTTGAGTATTTCCTGTATCAAATAAAGGTACACTATATACAGAGATGTACTTCCCTGGCATTACATTAGGACATGTCTCAGTGAGAAATGTCTGATCTTCTGATAGTCAGTTCACAAAATTTGGTTGGAGACTTTATAACCTGCTGTATATTACATAGGATCAGAAGAGAAAATGTGATAGATTTGAGCTACCGAAAGAGCTGCCATGTACTAATTGTTCCTGAGTTTGTTTCATTTATCAGTAAACTATGCTATTTGCTTACTCATAGGGGAAAGTCAATAAGTGATGACATTTATTACAAATGCAGCTAATAGAAAAACCTATATTTAAGTTTTGCTAGTAATTTTTCCTTTAAGATGCCCGACTCTTTGCCAGACTTTTATGCTCAGACACATCCTGAGGATCAGTTTGTGGTCCACAATTTGGCCATATGTTAACCAGAAGCTTACATGGTGAGGCAGGATAGGTTCATGGAGGGTAATCAGCCGATAGGTTGATGAATACTTTGACGCCCTTTGGCTTAGGAAGCGCCTCAATTGCAAAATGTTTGAGGATGAAGTTATGCAAGAAGACTGTGAAGGAGCAGCAAGTGCCTGGTGCTCATTGAAGGCAGGCAAGCCAGGAGCAGCTGCTGACCCTAGCACAGGCCATGCCCTCATCAACAGGACACCATCCCATGGGCCGTGGTCCAGACAGGCAGAGCCAGCAGCTAGTAACCTGTTCCAAAAAGACCCTCTGATACATAGAGCAAATGAACCAGGTCCAGGGGCCAGCCAGGGAGGTACAGCTGGAAACAGACCTGGAGGCAGGCATGTATCATGGGTCCTAGGTCCATCCAGGAGTCAAGGCTGGAGACAAACTATGACCTAGGTCTGAGTGGTCCATCCAGGATAACAGCTCTGCAGTTATATTTAAAGATTATTCAAATGAACAGACGTGTTCTGGCAACTTTCTGCACTCATTGCACCAGTTTTGCAAACTCATAACCATGTATATACTAGAAGACCGTTTTTCATATTTTCATCTAATAATTCAAAAGAAAAGTAAGATTCTTTGTATCTGAATTATATCATTAGTCATTTCACCACACTGACAATCACAGGTGGTTTCAAGTGGGCATATAAAAAGCAAACTCTTCAGTCCTTCTTGGCATCTCTCCTCCAGGCACATAGGGCCTCTAAAGAGAGGCAGCTGCCTTTAGTGTTGGATGCCCACCTATCCAACCACCTCCTTATTCATGCCAGCAAAAATCTTCCTTTACACTACATGGCTGCAGAATTCAT